>JBBPBX010097823.1:0-12792 GCA_038048925.1 Garcialebias charrua
ACATCATGAAAGGACAAGCTGTTAGCACAAAACAGGCATACTTTCAACCATCTCCTATGTTTTTCAACTTAGGACTGTCCATGGAGGCCACATGCCAAGTGACCCTCGACGGCAGAACCACGACTGTTGCTGTGTGCAACACAAGCACAGAAGAGGTGCCGATCCCAAAAAACACACAGCTAGGATGGTTGATCTCTACTGATTTTCACGATTTTGAACTGAGCATTCCATTTCTGGGAGGACTCCCAGAAAACTTGATCCCGAGTCATCACACGGGGCAAGTCTTGTTCACAAAACCAACACAGGCCATAGCTCTTTTCTCCCCCACTGAGTCCGACCAGGACACTGTCCGCAGGTTCGGTTTCAACAAAGGAGACAGTCTATGCCCTCAAACTTACAGTGCACTACCTGTTGACAGGTTTTACGACACTGAAGGGGACTCACTGGAGCTCCCCAAAGAACAAGAACCCCTCTCAGTTGCTTCACAGATTGACCAGGTGGTCGCCCAAGCCGACGCCCTGAAAACTGATGAAGAAAGGGACAAACTTCGCAAAGTTCTTCTAAAATATGAGAAATCATTCTCAACTGACTCGATGGATTGTGGGTTGACCACGCTCCACACAGTGAGCATCCCAACCCCGCCTAATGCTCCCCCTGCATTTGTCAGACAGTACAAGATTCCTCTGGCAGCACATCAACCTATCAGAGAAATCATTAATGACCTGTTAGAAAAAGGTATCATCCGATACTGTAACAGCACTTACTCTGCGCCTTTATGGCCGGTGTTAAAACCAAATGGTAAGTGGAGACTCACTATAGACTACCGAAAGCTAAACAAACAAGTTCCCTTATCCAGATGGCCTATGACGCAACTCCAACAGGAACTGCCCAAGGTCACCAATGGTAAGTACTTCTCGACCCTCGACGTCGCCTCTGGTTTTTGGACCATCCCTGTGCGCGCCGAGGACCAGTACAAACTAGCTTTCACTTTTGGTGGCCGTCAGTACACCTTTAACAGGTGTCCCTTTGGCTACGCTAACTCACCTGCAGAGTTCAACATCTTCTTGAACAAAGCATGTCCAGACGCCCACGAGCGTGGGACACTGATTTACGTGGACGATGTCCTTTTGAGGCAGCCAACACTGGACTCACATTTGGCTGAGATCGACCACGTTCTGAATCAACTAACAACTGCTGGTGCTAAGATATCACTGTCAAAATGCCAATGGTGCAGAACCAAAGTGGACTACGTTGGCCTACTTGTAGGTCCAGACGGAGTACAACCACAGCTGACTCGCACCCAAGGCCTCGACAATCTCAAAGTCCCCACCAATCTCAAAGAACTACAAAGTTTTCTGGGCGTGTGTAACTACTCGAACCAATTCATCGAAAACTATGCGGACCTTGCGAAACCACTGACTGAACTCCTTAAAAAAGACGTACCATTTGTTTGGACTGACAAACAGCAACAGGCAATGGACGCTCTTATAAACAGGATCAAGTCAGCCCCTTGTTTAGTCTACCCAGACTACAACAAAGAGTTTTACTTGGAAGTGGGCTTCTCAGCTCATTGCATAAGTGCAGGTCTGTACCAGATACACGACAGAGACAAACGTGTAGTAGCCTACGCCAGCAAAACGATGGCAGGCCCCGAGTTGAGATTCTCAGACTGTGAGAAAGCTTTACTGACCACAGTGTGGGCAGTTAAACATTTCTCCAGCTACATTGGTGGACAGAAAATCATTGTGGAAACACAACACCAGCCAGTGACTTTTCTTAACAGTGAACGCATCAGAGATGGTGTGGTGACAAACTCACGTGTTGCAACGTGGCTCATGGCGCTTCAAAGTTTTAACCTAGACATACGTTATGGTCAAAACAAGAAGTCTCATCTGGGGACGGACTTGGCAATCTGCCAGAAGTGTACACAAGATGTACCAGCCACCCAGCCGCCGGTTGAGGTAAAAACCCCAGTAACTGAAGACCCGAATCACCACTTCTTTGATGACAATATCTGCAAAGATATGACAACATTGTACGTGGATGGATCTTCATTCCTCCGCGACAAAATCTGTAGGGCAGGTGTTGGAGGAGTTCTCCTCCAAGACCAAGAACAGATAACTTTCAGCTACAAATTAGGCTCTCAGACTTCTCAGTATGCTGAGATTGCAGGAATCCTAATAGCTCTCCAGATGGTAGTAGAACGCTCCATCAAGACGCTAGTCATCTGCACTGACTCTAACTATGCTCGTTTGAGTTTCGCTTGTCACCTCGCTGTGTGGAAACAGAACGGTTTCCTAACAAGCGACAGAAAAGTGGTCAAACACAAAGAGCTTTTCATAGCGTGTGATCACTTGGTGACATCACACGACTTACAGATCTACTGGAAGAAAGTTCCAGGACATTCTAGAGTCCCAGGCGATGACAAGCACTACAATGACATTGCAGATTCCTTAGCCAAAGAAGGAGCCGACGAAGGTCCTCTATGGTCCTTCGACCCCTCCTGGTTAATCAAGACTCTGTCAATACAACCTACAGTCAGGGTAATGGCAGTCACACGTGCACAGGCCGCAGCCAGACCTGCTGACAACGCAGTCTCTGTACGACCTGCACTGACTGCACTGACTGACCCAGACATCATCCAACTACAGAAGTCGGATCCTGCTATCAACTCCATGATACTGTACCTGACTGATCCAGAGAAAAACACTCCGTCTAAAGACGAACTGGATTCCGATCCAGACCTTAAAGTCCTTTACCAGCTGCGCAAACAGCTAAAACTAATCAAAGGCATCCTAACTTTCGCTCATGGACCAACGTCCTCACCTGTGTTCGTGGTTCCCCATGACCAAAGGGGGGTGATGTTAGTTCATGCCCATGATCTCCCGTCCGCAGGACACAAAGGAGATAAAGCCACGCTGACGGCATTAAAACAAATTGCCTATTGGCCTGGAATGAAAAAGGATGTCAAGGACTACATTGAAGGGTGCGTGGTCTGTGGCCAGTTTCAGCCAACCAGACCACTTCACAGAGCACCACTGCAAAGCAGAGGCATTGCATTCCCATGGTCTGACCTCCAGATCGACTGGGTTGGACCACTCACTAAGAGCTCTAGAGGAAATAAATATTTTCTCACGGTAACCTGTGCATTTACCAAATGGGTAGAATGCCTACCAGCTCCTAACGACACAGCACAAACAACTGCTATGTTGTTAATGAATCATATATTCTCAAGGTTTGGACTTCCCCTTCGGGTGAACTCAGACCAAGGTACACACTTCACAGGTGAAGTGATGAAAGAACTGTGGAAGACGCTAGGCGTCAAGGCCAACTTTCATGTCGGCTACCACCCACAGGCTTCAGGCCAAGTAGAGAGAGCAAACAGAACTGTGGTGAGTATTTTGAAGAAATACGTGGCTGCAAACCACAAGGACTGGGATGTGAAACTCCCTCTGGTCCTCATGGCCATAAGAGCCACTCCACACACATCAACTGGCATCTCTCCCTTCGAGATGATGACCGGTCGACAAATGACTCTCCCTCTACACCTGTTGTACCAACCAGGCGACGCCGTCATGGCGACAGCCTACACTACACAACAATACATGAAAGATTTGAATGTACACCTCAGAAACACTTTTGCTTTCGCCCAGAAAAACCTGGAAAGGTCCGCTGAAGGACGCAAGGCGTACTATGACCAGAAGGCCTCTCACAATGAACTCCAAGTGGGAGACAGAGTCTGGTACTATACGTTCGCCCCAGCAACCGGGAAAGGAGAGTCCGGGACCGGAACTCTCGCCCGCAAACTAATGCCCAGGTGGACTGGACCTCATCTGATAACAGACAAAGTGTCCTCAGTCGTCTACGAAATCAAAATCAGCAAAGGCCGCAAAGAGCCAATTGCTAAATGGGTACATCGAAATCAGATCAAACCTTACAAGGCGTTCAATGACTCCACAAAAGACAAAGATCTCACAAACTCACCGACTTCATGGGATAATAAGGTCGTCCAAACATCCATCCATCCATCCATCCATCTTCTTCCGCTTATCCGGGGTCGGGTCGCGGGGGTAGCAGCCTAAGTAGGGAGGCCCAGACTTCCCTCTCCCCAGCCACTTGGAGCAGCTCCTCCGGGGGAATCCCAAGGCGTTCCCAGGCCAGCCGAGAAACATAGTCCCTCCAGCGCGTCCTGGGTCTTCCTCTGGGTCTCCTCCCGGTGGGACATGCCCGGAACACCTCACCAGGGAGGCGTCCAGGAGGCATCCTAACCAGATGCCCGAGCCACCTCAACTGGCTCCTCTCGATGTGGAGAAGCAGCGGCTCTACTCCGAGTCCCTCCCGGATGACTGAGCTTCTCACCCTATCTCTAAGGGAGAGTCCAGCCACCCTGCGGAGAAAACTCATTTCAGCCGCTTGTATCCGAGATCTTGTTCTTTCGGTCATAACCCAAAGCTCATGACCATAGATGAGGGTGGGAACGTAGATCGATCGGTAAATTGAGAGCTTTGCCTTTTGACTCAGCTCTCTCTTCACCACGACAGACCGGTACAGCGCCCGCTTCACTGCGGACGCTGCACCTATCCGCCTATCGATCTCACGCTCCAGTTTTCCCTCATTCGTGAACAAGATCCCGAGATACTTAAACTCCTCCACTTGGGGCAGGACCTCCTCCCCGACCCCAAGTTAGTAAATAAACTAATCAGGTTTAAACTACCGTACTTCCCCACCCTATAAGTCGCATTGTCCAATTTGAACTTAGAAACGCTAAGCCTAAAACCCACAACAAAAACTAACCTTAACAACCGTTTAAATCCACGAGATTTAAATTGACCTCGGTCATAAAGTTGAGACCTGTTTTTCTTGTGTGTTGCACTTTGGAATCTGACGACAAGAGTGTGTCGAAGCAGTGAAACGTTGTTTCCTTGTTGTTTAGTCATTACTGTTGTCATTAGTTGAGATATTGTTTGGTTCTGAACACTCCCAGCCAAAAAGGTTTTGTATTAACATTGGTTAATGAATGATATGGATTTAACTATGCCAACATGCAGTTCGTTTTGTTAAATCTCAATCGTCGAAGAGTCAATGTAGTTTAAAGCTACTCAAGGTACCATAAACTACACTGGTCTCACAATTTCTAAATTGAACCGATTCGATCGTTTCTATTCTAGATTATCTATTCATTTTGATGAGTCTCGCCATAGACTTCAAAATTTATTAGGAATACCAAATCCTACGTCGTTCGTCTAAAAGACAACAGACATTTAGATCAAACTATATTTCATTTTTCTATTTTAGTTTAACCTAAACTAAGTAATGAATGGAGGAATAGTTTGGAATTAGAGGCCTTCGTTACAGAAGCCCTCCAAAATTTTATAGGTACAGATCCCTATATCTAATTTTACAGAATTGATCCACCCCTTAATTGGTAATTGTAGCTGATCTAAACCATGATAGCTTACATACCAGGTGCATATAGGTAGGGCCTAATGTAAAATCCCAATCATAAGCCCACCTAAAAAACCACATAATTGCATGACACATAGAACCAGAGTGGCACTGACTGGAAACCAACCAGCCAACAACCTTCGATGTGGGGACCTGCAGCTCCAACGCTTGGTCTTCAACCTTCATCCAAGGGTCGCCTCCTCTGCGTCAATCGAGGGATGATGATGATGATGATAATGAATTCCATTTATAATGCACTTTTCATTAATAAAAATCTCAAAGTGCTACAAAGTGTAATAAAGCAAAGATCAAAATAAAACAAGTGATAAAATCAAATAAAATCAATAATAATATCGACTAAGATCAAAGATAAAATCATGTGGATGCAGATTAGGCTTGCTTAAAAAATAAATAAAATAAAACAAGTGATAAAATCAAGTAAAATCAATAATGATATCAGCTAAGATCAAAGATAAAATCATGTGGAGGCAGAATAGGCTTGCTTAAAAAGAAAGGTCTTTATGCTGCTTTTAAAGTCAACCAGTGACTGTGGAGCTCTCAGGTCGTCAGGGAGGGAGTTCCACAGGCGGGGGGCAGCCACACAGAATGCTCGGTCTCCCATGGTCCTCAACTTGGTCCGAGGAATATGAAGGAAATTACTGTTCTGTGATCGTAGAGACCGGGTGGATGAATATGGTGCAAGAATGTCCTTTAGATAGTCAGGTGAGGATCCCCTCTACATGCTGATTATGAAAACAATTGTTGCTGATCAATCAACAAAACTAATCGTTGTGGAATTACTGCTGTGGAATTACCGCTGTGGATTATAAGACTTTGCTTTCCAAGGGATCACAGACTTTGTTTTCCAAGAGTTAACAGACTTTGTTTTCCAAAGGATTAGAAGCTTTTCGCAATGGGATTACCTCCGAACAGTATGGAATTTCCAAAAACTTTATGGGATTATAATTTTTGATTTTTCTCTTCCACTTGCTGGATTACTTCAAGATCAAAGACAGTTCAAGGTTTCCTTTCGTGTTGGACCCCATCCCCAAGGACTGGCGATGGCTTCCAAAAGGGGGGAGATGTAGTGGACCTACCCAGGGTCAAACTAAGGTTTTTGAACTGTCCAGTGATGACCTTTACTGACCTCTCAGTAAAGCAAGACATTTACCACAAAATCATTCCATTAGTTGTAATCTGAGAATATAGTCATCAAAAGAGACTATTTCTATCTTTGATTTTATTCTAATGTAATCAAAAGAATAACTTTTGTCATTTTCATGATATATGTTATATGCTGTTATTCTTTAAATGTGAAACATCAATGTGTCATTTCTGCAAGTGAAAAGGTGTCAAAGTTCAGCTAAAATGTCAAACTGACTTACACTGAAATTGTTTTTGTCGAGTTTAAGCTAAAACTCTCATCTAGCGTCTGAAAGTCTCTCACTCAGATACTTTTCCTAAACAATTTCCTTCTCTGTGCTGAATTTCACCTTGAATAGTGATAACAAGTGGACCAATGAAAAAGAGACAAGTTTCTCTCCTCTCTAATTCTCTTTTAAGCTCTAACTTTGCGGAAACGCTTTAGAGTTTGCGGGGAGCTTCAAAGAGATGTGAACCTTCCCAAGGAGCTGGGGTACGTTTGGTCAAGAGCTAACGACCTTCGTCTTCAGCTAAGGACTGATAACCTGATGTTATGAGTCCACTTCGAATGAGCGTAAGCTCAAAACTTTGTTATTCCTTCCTGGAATAAATTATCTTGAGCCAAAAAGCCACGACTGCCACGGCTTCTGCCGACGAAAGCGAGTATCACCGACACCGACAAGGTAAACACGTGTGGAGTCCAGCTTGGACTTGCGGGACCGACGACTCGTCAGTCCAAAGCTGATCACAGCTCTTTACCAGAACCGAGGCGGACGTCTTAAGGTAAAGGAGCCGCTGTTTGCTTGCTGGAGGTGTGATGATATCTTAGCTGGACGCGTATGGAAGAGTGTCATCTGGTTTCATAAGTGCAAGATAAACTTCCTCTCTTAACCTCCCAATTCTTCTTAAATCTTTCCTCCTCTCCTTTCCCTCAATTCTAAGCTGGAAACTATTTTAAGCTAAAGAGCCCACAGACTAAATATGTTAACATCCAGTATTGAAGTCTGTTGTGTTGAATTTAAGTGTGCTGACGTATTAAATTGAAAGAAAGTGAAATCATATCAATCAAGTGTAATGGTGTTAATTTAGTGATTTATTTTAAATAAATGGTAGTGTCGCCTGGCATACCAACTAAGTTAACGTGTCCATTGTCACTCTATAGCTCTGTTTATTTATCCATCATAAAGATCACAGAAATATTGGGTAAACTGAAAAAGAAAAGAATCCGTGAAATTACTATTCAATCTGAATAAGTAAATTAATTAAGGTAAAGAGGTCAGTATTAATAGTGACCTCCTGATAATCCTTTACACTGTTATATTTTGCAGCGTGACACGTGAAATGTCAGACTGTCCGCGCATGCGGGCTGCGCGCATGTGGTTGACACTAAAGCTCAGCAGGAGATGTTTACATTATCAGCGGGGGGTCTGCGAAAAAGATCCACCTTGAGAGCAGGGTCAGGAAAGTATCGGAGTCAAAGAGGGGGGCCAGCAGCGTCGTGTAGGCGATAAGCAAAGTCGCAAAGAGAAAGTAGCGGTTACACTCAAAATACGCGCCGTGTAAACTGGCCCTTAATCTACAACTCTGGCATGAAAGGGAATGTTGGGCCTTTTATTCTACAAATTGATTTTTTTTTTTTTTTTAAGTTTATTCATTTTACAAAATGTGATACAACAAATGACAAACAAATGAAAAGAAAAAAATATATAAGGTGTAAAATGAAAAGGTAGCAGCACCCAGATTATTTCTTCTCTCTGCCACCTTTCATTTTATGTCTTTTACATTTTGCACTCACTGTATGTTTATACATTGTTTTTCTTTTATATTGATGTAAAATGAATAAATAAAAAATAAAAAAAACACACATCTTTACTCTTAAGATTGTAGCAGCTTGTTCTTTTCACAAAAAACCTTTGATTATTTGACGGTAGTACTGTATATTATTATGAGCTCTATACATAATTAACAAAATGTTGTCATCGACCAAATCATAGAATTTCAGTAGCTTCATTTGAGAAAATAATACACCAGAAGGGTGACAATAATATTTTCTTGTTATAATTCTCACAATCTTTTCTTGCATAATAAAAATAGGCATTGTGTTGCTATTGCATGCTTTTCCCCATACACTTATACAATATATCAAATGTGGCACAATCAATGAATTATATAACAGATACAAAGATTTATCATTTAGTAGATATCGAACTCTGTAAAATACTGCAATTGATTTAGATATTTTTGTTTTAACTAAATTTATATGTTGTTTCCATGATAAATTATCATCAATAATAACACCCAAGAATTTTACCTCATTGACTCTGCGTATTTCTGAATCATCGATTAAAAAATCAGAGTCAGAGTCAGTCAGAGTCAGAGAGTCTTTATTGTCATTTGCACCGCATGTGGTACATGTGATGAAAACGAGATTATGTACACGGGGTCCCAGTTACATCCAACAACAAATGCAAGAGAAAAACAGTAATAACATCTAGAATTAACTAAGAAAAACATCAACTAGTAATACACTAAGCCTAATATAGTGGGAATAAACAGCAGCACGAACATGAGTTTGTATGAGCAGATGGTCACAGATGGTCACAGATGAACACAGCAACAAGAAAACAGATCAGCATCAGCATGATGTGATATTTTGCAGTGTTTATTTTTTATTTTATTTTTATTTATTCATGAGTCTAACAGCCTCAGGGTAGAAGCTGTTCCTCAGTCTAGTGGTTCTACACTTGATGCTCCTCAACCTCCGTCCTGAGGGGAGTGGGGCAAAGAGTGAGTGTGCTGGATGAGTGAGGTCTTTCATGATGCAGGTGGCTCTTTTCCTGCATCTGGAGGTGTAAATGTCTGTGATGGTGGGGAGACTGACTCCAACAGACTTCTGTGCAGCCTTCACCACTCTCTGTAGAGCTTTCCTCTCTTCAACTGTGCAGCCTCCATGCCACACGTTGATGCTGGAGCACAGGACGCTCTCCACTGCACACCTGTAGAACGAGGTGAGAACTGGGCTGCTCAGACCAGCACGTCTCAGCCGTCTGAGGAAGTAGAGTCTCTGATGACCTTTCTTGATCAGGCTGGTGGTGTTGTTGCTCCAGCTGAGGTTATCATTCATGTGTACACCCAAGTATTTGTAGCTGGAGACCACTTCCACTGCAGACCCACCTATTTTCAGTGGGGCATGGGTGTGTTTGTTCCTTCTGAAGTCCACAATCATCTCCTTTGTCTTCTTCACATTCATGTGAAGATTATTCTCTTTGCACCAGCTCTCCAGATGTTCCACCTCCTGTCTGTAGCTGGACTCATCATTGTTTGTGATGCATCCCACCACCGCTGTATCATCTGCAAACTTAACAATATGACAGCCTGGAAGTGTGGCTGTACAATCATATGTGAGCAGAGTGAACAGAAGGGGGCTCAGCACACATCCCTGAGGAGAGCCAGTGCTGAGGGTTATGGTGGAGGAGGAGAAGTTGTGGATCTTCACGGACTGTGGTCTGTCTGTTAAGAAGTCTAGTACCCAGTTACAAATAGAGGGGCTTAGTCCAAGTGTAGATAGTTTGTCTATCAGAGTTTGGGGGATCATGGTGTTGAAGGCAGATGTGAAGTCCACAAAGAGCAGACGCACGTATGAGTCCTTCTGATCCAGGTGGGTGAGAGCAGTGTGGACCACGGAAGAAATGGCGTCCTCTGTTGATCGGTTCTCACGGTATGCGTATTGATGAGGGTCCTCGTTGATGTTGACGGTTGCCTTGATGTGGGACATGACCAGTTTCTCAAAACATTTAGCGACTATCGGGGTGAGGGCCACCGGTCTATAGTCATTCAGACCAGTCACTGTGGAGCTCTTTGGGACTGGGATGATGGTCGCGGTCTTCAGGCAGGTGGGAACTGACTCCAGTGCAAGTGAGGTGGTGAAGATGTCAGCCAGCACCTCACAGAGCTGGTCCGCACATTCCTTCAGAACTTTCCCTGGGATGTTGTCTGGTCCGGTTGCTTTATGAGGATTAATCTTTCTGAGACTGCCTCTCACTTCTGCTGCGGACACCCTGAGATGCTCTTCATCTGGTGATGAGGTGAGTCTGGTGCTAGCTGGTCTGTTTGGATCATCAAAACGTGCATAAAACTTATTGAGGGCATCAGGCAGAGATGGGTCCCTGGGGCATTGTTTGTTCTTGCCTTTGTAATCTGTTATGCATTTAATACCCTTCCACATGCTCCGTGGGTCTTGTGAGGTGAACTGTCCCTCGATCCTCTGTGCATACGTGGCCTTGGCCTTCTTAATGCCATCCTTCAGTTCTTTCCTGCTCTTTCTCAGCTCCTCTTTATCTCCTGACTTGAATGCAGTGTCCCTGGCTGCTAGCAAGGCATGAACTTCTTTATTTAACCAGGGTTTCCGGTTCGGGTAGGATTTCACATATTTTTTTATGGATACATTTTCAGAGCATGTACTGATGTAGCCCAGGACTGAGGAAGCGTACAGTTCCATGTCCACTGAACTTGGAAAAATGGAATGTCAGTTGATTTATTTTTATTGCTAAATATCATGTAGTATGTTTTATCCAAATTTATTGATAAATTTCTTCATCAGAACCTCACGTGTACAAAAATGAATCAGTAATAGTGAGAAATGATAAAGCTGTTAGAGTAATCCTACGTTCAGACCAAACGCATCAAAATGCTCCCAATGCACCGTGTTTGCTGCTTGTCACCAGATGTGTGTTCACACCGAACGCGCGCAGTTGGAGCAGCTCTGGCTCCCTTCCCGGTCAGATTTCTTTTGTTTTCTGTTCACTGGGCAGATAAAGATCAGCCGTACGTCAGCCCCGTTACTACTTGAGTGGGTTTTCTACAAGCCGAACTGCAACTCCTAAAGTCTTTGTTGAGATTAAAACGTTTTGTTATGTTTGGGGTGATCTAAGCTCGAGCTGACAGCAACAAATGTAAAAATGCCAAGTTACTTACTGGAGGCTGGTGGTGTCTTCATGGAGGCTCGTTGGGGTAAGTTTAAAAAGTCCACAGAAAGTCCCGTCGTTGTTGCGTCATCATATAGCAGATAGGTTGCTGCGAGGCATCGAGCAGCCAAAGTTCATTTGAATGAACTTTGGCTGCTCGATGCCTCGTCTGCTTTGGACGCGCGCGTGCGTGAGAAAGAGCTGCCCCTCGTTGCTGCGCTGCTTGAACTGCTCAAGATGTGCTGCTCCTGGCTGCACCTCCTCTGGCCGCGCCTCCACATAGACTTTGCATGTAAAGTGGCTGCTTCGAGGCGTTTGGTGTGAACCTGGCATTAGAATAGTTTATAAATTGTATTCTCTTTGAGAACATTTCTTGGGAGGGAAAGTGACTTTGTCTGCTTTGATTTGATTTTTGTTTTCCCATGCAGGCAGTGACTCTAAACTGTGCCCACAGTTTTTGTAGTCACTGTATCGATCAGTGGCGCAGGGACAACGACGACTGCCCCATCTGTCGACAGGACATCTGGTCCCAGAGTCGGTGTCTCGCTCTGGACCACTGCGTCGACAGCTTGGTGGAGAATCTGAGCTCTGGCATGAAGACCGAACGAGAGACACTAAAAAACGAGAGAAAAGGTGAGAGGTGCCTTCTAGGGGTGTAACGATACACAAAACTCTCGAGACGAGACGAGACAAATTACAGAGTTTGCGAGAACGAGACGAGATTTTAATATTAGTTCAAGAAAACTTCAAAGATCGGTTTTATGCCGCAAAAAGGCTTTTATTCTGTTTTAACATGTATTACAAACTCAACTGATGTCTTCATTTTACTGATTGAATCTCCTTAGACCTTAGAACGTTCAACTTTGTTTAAAAAAATAGATATTCACGCAGGACTTTCCAAAAATTGAACATAAATATCCGCATCAGCACTGAATCTGCAGCCGTCACTCACCAGTGTTGCCAGATTGGGCGGTTCACCGCGATTTTCCTTCTGACTTTTGCGGGTAAAGAGTGCTTTGGGTGGGTGGGACTCTATCTGGCAACACCGGTCACACCGGTGTTTACACAAGTGTGTCTTTACATCCGGGGCAGCGTCGGCAGCGCCGGGACCCTCCATCAATGTAGAGGCGTCTGCGGCACCGGGACCCTCCATCAGTAGTTGGGGCGTCTTCTATAGCAACTTCATCCGGCGAAGCCATGCTGTCCGTGACGCTGACTTGCTAGGGGCTGCTAGCATTAG
>JBBPBX010097824.1:1742-12792 GCA_038048925.1 Garcialebias charrua
TATATATATATAATATATATATATATATAATATATATAATTAAAAAAATATATATATATAGTTTTCTATTGTATATAGTAATTTTGATTTTAATTAAATTAATAAATTTCTATCTATCAAAAAAATTACTCTGTAAAAGATGTTATCTTGGCTATCAGTCTATTCATTTATTTATTTTTGCATGAAATATTAATGTAATATATGGTTTATTTTAGTGGATATGAATTTTTCCTTGCCCTAATCCAGGCTTGCTCTGTCATACAAACATTTTAATTTCATTTTTAGAAGTTTAACATCAAATCATGACTTTTTATTTTTATTTTATAGACATACAGTAATTGTTTATTTACATTTTTTTAAGTATTTCCTTGGTTTTATTTTATTTTGTCTGTCTTTGCACAATTTAATTTGTTTTTATGCATCTAAGTAATTTTATCTGTTGTTGACTTTGCTCTACAAATTATTTTGAACATTACTGTTGCAGTTCTTTGGAAACAAAGATAATAAACCAGATGACACTTTTTTTTTGTAAATAAATAAAATAAATAAATATTATCCACAGGCTGTCAGATTACTGGACTCTCAATAAATAACACTGAACAACTGGCAATAACTTTGCACCAAGCCACATCTGTGACAACTATGGCTAATATTAGCTTGTGACAGCTAATACTTTTATTGCTGCTGCACTATGGCTGTAAAATGTATGATACAGTATATATGTATCATAATTCAATCTCAGCGTCACTACCTGTGCAATAACCTGTAACACAACCGGTGTAGTACAGGGAGTCCTCGACTTACGAACGAGTTCCGGACCTAAGGACCGTTTGTATGTCGAAAATGACAGAAGTCGGATCACATACAAAAAAAAAAATATATATATATTTTTTTATAAATGAATACATGTATCTGGTGTTTCTGAGGCCCCTCGGTCAGTCGTGCAGGCACTGCAGCAGTGCCAGTCTGTTTTCTTACAGGAATCTCAGAATGGCCCTGGAAGGGTTAAAGTTAGGAAGAAAACAGGCTGTTGGATTCCTGGTGGAGTCATGAAAATCGTGGCTGTCACCTGCTCTGACGAATATTCATCCTCTACGGCTTTGTTTGAACCTGCAGAGTATGGATTGCCTTCTGGGTTGCTTGCTTCCCCTGCCCTGGTTCCGGTAACCAGGGGAACGGCTTATGTGCCCATTGTGAATGTTGGTTCCAATGAGGTGGTACTATATCATCGCACTGTTGTTGGTACCCTGAGTGTCGTACATGTTGTTAGCCTTCCCACAAGGATTTCTGAAGTTCGAGCAAAGGTAGCTACATTGGGGTGCCAGACGGCTTCAGTTAGTGTGCAACAACAAGTGAAGGACTTGCATTTGTCTTTATTGTCTGTGGAAGAACAAGGTCAGGCGAGATCATTGCTCCATCAGTACATGCCAGTTTTTTCATCTAACAATGGTGACTTGGGCTGTATGATAGCTCATGAAATCCCTTTGGTGGATGATGTCCCCGTTAAACAACGCTATAGGCGTATCCCTCCTTCTGAGTATGAGGTGGTGAAGGACCATATTAATCAATTACTTGCGTCGCAGATCATTCGCGAGAGCAACAGCCTGTATGCATCGCCCATAGTCCTAGTGAGAAAGAAAGACGGAAATATTTGAATGTGTTTGGACTATAGACAGCTAAATAGCAAGACCCGAAAAGATTTGTTTCCTCTTCCCCGAATTGAAGAATCATTAGATGCTTTTTCTGGTACCTGTTGGTTTTCCACTCTTGATCTAGCTAGCGGGTACAATCAGGTTCCAGTGATGGAGGTAGATCATCCGAAATCTGCCTTTTGCACTCCCAATGGAACCGAATGCCTTTTGGGCTGTGTAATGCGCCTAGCACGTTCCAGCGGTTGATGCAGCGACTGTTTGGGGATCAACAGTGCAGGTCTGTTTTGTTATATTTTGACGACATTGTTGTTTTTTCTTCAAGTGTGGAGCAACATCTGGGGCAGTTGAAGGTAGTGCTGGGCCGACTTCATCAGCAGGGGCTCAAAGCAAAGCTTAGTAAATGTTCCCTCTTCCAGAAAGAGGTACTGTATGTTATTTAGGACATGTGATCTCTGGTGAAGGGGTCGCCACAGACCCTAGTAAAGTCAAAGTTTTAGCTAAATGGCCAACTCCTACTAAAGCTTCGGAGCTTCGGTCATTCCTGGGTTTTGCAAGTTATTACCATCGTTTTGTAAAAGATTTTGCCAAATTGGCAGTTCCCTAGAGCCGTGGCTCTCTGGTGGTGCTAAAGCCGGTAAGACATTAGAGTTTAGGCTCACTGTATTTTGGACTGACGAATGCCAACAGAGTTTTGAAGGTCTGAGGCTAAGCTGACTACCACACCAGTGTTAGCTTATGCAGATTTCACACAGCCATTTATCTTGGAGGTTGATGACAGCCATGGCGGCCTGGGAGCTACTCTCTCCCAACGGCAGGCAGGCAAGGTGAGACTGATTGCTTATGCTAGCTGGGGGTTGAGACCTACAGAGAGAAATATGGCCAACTATAGTTCTATGAAGCTGGAATTCCTGGCCCTTAAGTGGGCCATGGCTGACAAATTCAGGGAGTATTTGTTGGGGAATAAATGTATTGTATATACTGATAACAACCCCCTCAGTCATTTGTCCACTGCTAAATTGGCCGCCACTGAATAGAGGTGGACCGCTCAGCTGGCCTCTTTCGATTTTGAGATAAAGTACCTGTCGGGTCAGAGTAATGTAATTGCTGATGCACTCTCTCGCCAGCACTTACTCAATCCACTGGATATGAAAGCCATGCTTCCGGGGACAGCTATGCCCCAAGCATTGCAGGAAGCTTTGGGGTTGGGAACAGTTGAAGCACGCCAAGCGATTGTTGCAGTTTTGACACAACACACTGTAGCTGAACTGTGTGTGTTGCAGCAGGCCGATCCTCTCTTACAGGAAGTGTTGAGGTTTTGGAGGAAAGGCTAATACCCCAGTCGAGAGGAGCGGGCCCAGCTGTCTTCCGCCACATTGGTTCTGCTTCGTCAGTGGGACAGGTTCATAGAGAGAGAGGGAGTTCTCTATCGAAAGATATTTAGATCAGATGGTGGTGAGGATGTGTATCAGTTGGTGTTACCCAGGGTACTTGTTAAGGATGTTCTGACCCAAGTTCATGAGGAACATGGGGTGGAGCGAACATTGGCGCTCTTACAATCCCGGTGTTACTGGCCTTATATGGCCTCTGAAGTGGTCCAATGGTGCCAGGCTTGTTAAAGGAGCCCGGTAGCGAAGGATGTTCACCCCCGAGCTCATGGTCAGATGGGGCATTTACTGGTGTCACGTCCCAATGAAATTTTAGCCATTGATTACACCACCTTAGAGCCCACTCAGGATGGCCTGGAAAATGTTTTGGTTTTGACAGATGTGTTTAGTAAATACACGGTGGCTGTACCCACACGAGATCAGCGGGCTGCCATTGTGGCTAAGGTTCTGGTGTCTGAATGGTTTTGCAAGTTTGGTGTTCCTGCTCGGTTGCATTCCGATCAGGGTCGTAATTTCGAGAACTTGCTTATTCAGCAGCTGTGTAGCTTATGGCATTGCGAAATCACGCACCACTCCCTACCATCCAGAGGGAAATGGTCAATGTGAGCGCTTCAATCGAGCGCGTCCCGAGAGCCGGGGGCACCATTTGGACCAGTGGTATCTAGTGGACATTCTGAAGCTGTGCTTGTCCCCCCTGCCGGCTGTGCTGACCCAATGGTGCTACGGTACTCTAAACGTGCCAATGCTGGACAGCATTCTAATGTGCACCATCTCCCCAGATCGACAAGAGACCTCCTTTCGGGAGGTTCTTCTGCATCCTTGCTAACTGTATCAGCTTGTTTTGGAGCTGAGGAGATCAGTTTTTAATAGATCGTCGGGTCGCCGATACAGTAGGAGGGGGTAGAATGTAGTGGTAGATGAACGCGCATAATTATACTTCAATAGCTCTCAGGTGCAAAGGTCCGGTTGGTCGGGGGCATGGTATTTAAGTAGCTGTTGCAGTCAGTCAGAGATGTCATCTTCGCGCTCCCACTGTGTGGCTGTTGGCCCGTGAGTGTTGGCCGTACAAGGCAACTAATCGCCGGGTTTGGTGCGGGCTGTTCTGATTCCTTCACAGGGTAGGTGTTGTCTCTCTCTATACTACAGCTGATATCGGACAGAAACTCTAAATGAGGGTGTTGTTGTAGGTAAAACGCCACAGTGCTGCGCTTCTCTGCTTCCTCGTTCTGTGAGGGTGTGCGTGGTTGTGAAGACCGGCAGGTAAGGAAATAATTCTCATCGTAAGCTCTGGTTGTAGCAGCTGTACGGAAAGTAGTTATTAATTAAAGGTTCAGTCTGCAGTTTCTGTAGAACTGCAGCACTTAGAAAAAATTTCAACAGGCAAAGCATTCTGATCCCTCCCCCTCAGAGCCATGGCTCTGCTCTCCCATGGTCTGCTGAAATTCAAATTCAAGCTCTGTTTTTATTGGCTGATTCAAATTCAAGCTCTGTTTTTATTGGCTGGTTACAAACTCTGTTTTTATTGGCTGGTTAATGGCGGGTCACTTTTTCTTTTTAGAAATGCCTATTTACCACCTGGAGAAGCAAGGGGACAATATTTTTTTTCAGAGATTACCTCTCTAACATCAGTCTAGTGACAGAGTGAAGAAATATGTTAAAAATATATTGTTAGAAAAGTTACATATAGCAGCTTTAAATGAAGTCGAAGACGCAAGTTCAAAATGGCAAGACTCACCCAGCTGCATCGAGTCACTCATTAACCGTCCATCTGGATAAAAGGCGTCCCTTCCTCAGCTCTTTCTGTTTGCCCGTTGCAAGTCTGGTCGCCTCCCTCCACCTCCCCGTCTCCACCCGGGGTTTCTGTTTCCTCGGTTCTCCCCTGTTCTTCGTCCCGACTACGCCACCTGGGGTTGTCCTGCTCGCCTCCGTCCTGGTCCTGCGACTCTGTCCGTACCTGCTTCCTGTTCCCTGCAACCCAGCCGGTCAAGGCAGATGGCCGCTTGTCCTGAGCCTGGTTCTGCTGGAGGTTTCTTCCTCACGAGGGAGTTTTTCCTTCCTACTGTCGCTTCGTGCTTGCTCAGGGTGGGAGTTCTGTGCTGGTGTTTGTCTCAGGGTTGACCGGAGCCGACGGCCGCTGGCTGTCCGTCGTTCACGTACCGGTGGGATGGATTGGACATCTGCGATGCCGACTCCGCCACCGGGTTCGGGTCCCGGGGGGAAGATATCCGTAATCTATCTCCCTATGCCAGACATTCAAGCTCTCAGCAGTCCAGCATGCATACCCTCCGCCGGGTCCCGAGCGCCAAAGAAACCCTAATCAATAAAACCTTTTTTAATTTTATTATTCTCTCTCGTTTTGTGAGTCTCTCCAGGTTGAACTTTCTTAGGTCTCCCCCACATCGGAACCATTGCTGCTCTGTTTCCGGAGGCTGCTTTATTTTCAAGTCCGCTTTGGCGGCTCTGTCTTGGATCTCTGCACAAGTGTTTTAAAACCGGACTGTGGTGTCGTCAACCATCCTTCCTGAAGTGGCGCTTGGAGTGTGACGTCAGTGCGGCCGTCTGCCTTTTGCCGTGGCGTGAAGCGAGTGCCACACCGGTCGGATGGTGATCTGTATTTTTTTGGGGTTGATTAACAATTCATTATTTAGTGGGTTTAAATGTTTTTTTGTTGTTGTTGTTTTGTTTATTCGGGATGGGGTGAAAGAAGTTTTCCTGAGTAACTTCTCAGCATATCAATTTCAATTATTGTTTTGCTTTCCAATAAACACTGAATGTTCAGGATGTTTTAATCTAGCTGTAAATTGGAACAGTTGTCCCGGATGTTTCTATCTATGCAAAACGAACCTGCGGACCTTAAAACCTAAAGATAATATTCTCTGGGTGAAATTCCCAGGGTGGCATTGTATTATAATTAAGAGTTTTCATGATCTGAGAACATGAAATAATGCCACAGTTTCACTGTTAATGACCAGATTCTTATTGTCTTGTAAATTACAAACCTGATAGAGGCAATTTAGTTGTTGTGTAAAGTTCTTTTCACGGTAGTGTTCCCCCCCTGTTTATCTCCTGTCCACACTCTAGCTCAGTAGGTGGCGGTAATGCACCTCGTTGGTCTGCCAACCACCAATAAACACCACTAGAAGAAGAAGAAGAAGAGAAGAAGAAGAAGAAGAAGAGCTGACTGGTTTCATTTATCAGGAAGTGAAACTTCCACACACGCTGAGAGGTGAAATGGCGCAGAAAGGAGTTCAGCTGCTTGACAGAGAAAGTTTCTCTTGTTCCATCTGTCTGGATCTACTGAAGGATCCGGTGACTATTCCCTGTGGACACAGCTACTGCATGAAGTGTATTGAAGACTTCTGGGATGGAGAGGATCAGAAGAAGATCCACAGCTGCCCTCAGTGCAGGAAGACCTTCACACCGAGGCCTGTTCTGGAGAAAAGCTTCATGTTTGCAGCTTTAGTGGAGCAGCTGAAGACGAGTGGACTCCAAGCTGCTCCTGCTGATCACAGCTGTGCTGGACCTGAAGATGTGGCCTGTGATGTCTGCACTGGAAGAAAACTAAAAGCCATCAAGTCCTGTTTGACGTGTTTGGTCTCTTACTGTGAGGAACACGTCCAGCCTCATTATGATGTAGCTCAGTTTAAGAAACATCAGCTGGTGGAGCCCTCCAAGAAGCTCCATGAGAACATCTGCTCTCGTCACGATGAGGTGATGAAGATGTTCTGTCGCACTGATCAGCAGATCATCTGTCATGTCTGCACGGTGGATGAACATAAAGGCCACGACATCGTCTCAGCTGCAGCTGAAAGGAGAGAGAAGCAGAAGGAGCTCCAGGTGAGGAGAGAGAACATCCAGCAGAGAATCCAGGGCAGAGAGACAGATGTGAAGCTGCTTCAGCAGCAGCTGGAGGCCATCAACGTCTCTGCTGATCAAACAGTGGAGGACAGTGAGAAGATCTTCAGTGATCTGATCCGGCTCGTCCAGAAAAGAAGCTCTGAAGTGAAGCAGCAGATCAGATCCCAGCAGGAAACTGAGGCCAGTCGAGTCGGAGATCTTCAGGAGAAGCTGCAGCAGGAGATCACTGATCTGAAGAGGAAAGATGCTGAGCTGAAGCAGCTCTCACACACAGAGGACCACAACCAGTTTGTCCACAGCTACCAGTCAGTGTCAGCACCCAGTGAGTCTCCACACTCATCCAGCATCAGTGATGCTCCTCTGAGATACTTTGAAGATGTGACAGCAGCTGTGTCCCAGCTCAGAGACAAACTAGAGGACATTCTGAGAGACACGTGGACAAACATGTCACTGAGAGGGACTGAAGGTTTACTGTCAGAACCAAAGAGCAGAGCAGACTTCTTCAGATATTCATGTGACATCACTCTGGATCCAAACACAGCTTACAGACACCTGTTATTATCTGAGGGGAACAGAAAAGTAACATACATGAAACAACAACAGTTTTATCCTGATCATCCAGACAGATTCACTTCATATCCTCAGATTCTGAGTAAGGAGAGTCTGACTGGACGTTGTTACTGGGAGGTGGAGTTGGGAAGAACTGGAGCTGTAGCAGCAGTCGCATACAAGGATGTTGATAAAGGGAGTTTATTTGGATGTAATGATAAATCCTGGGCTTTATATTGTGACAAAAACAATAACGATTTTTATCACAACAGAATCAGAACTTCCATCTCAGGTGGTGTTGTGTCCAGAGTTGGAGTGTACCTGGATCACAGAGCAGGTGTTCTGTGTTTCTACAGCGTCTCTGAGACCATGACTCTCCTCCACAAAGTCCAGACCTCCTTTACTCGACCACTACATGCTGGCATACGTCCCTGGTACGAGTATGCAGAAACAGCTGAGATCTGTAAACTAAAATAATTTTGTTTGTTGCTGAGAGTTTCTTGTTGTGTTGTCTCCACTGCTCAGAGATCAACGTGTCCAACAGTTATTTTTTTGACATTATTGTCCCATCATCTGTTTTACGTGCAGCTCTGATTTGTTTCTGTTTTATTTTCTTTATATTTTTGTATTTCACATTTAAAATGTTTCTCTTCCTCGTCATAACATTAATTTAGACATCACTTGATATTTTTAACACATTTGTTATTTTTTTATTATTATTACTAAATCTGTGCAGAAAACATTTAAATTGAGGAGTTTGTTGGAGACACAGCTGAGATCTGTAAACTAAAATAATTCTGTTTTATTTTGTTGCTATAAGTTTTTTTGTTGTGTTGCCTCCACGTCTCAGAGAATAACGTGTCAAACTGTTTTTGTTGACATTATTGTTATCTGTTAATAAACAATAATTGTTAATCTGTTAATAAAGAAGTAAAATAAAATCTTCAGTAGACAAAGACCTTTCATAATTTTCCATAAATGCATGAATAAAATAAATAATCTGGTTGAATATTCTCAAAAAATAAATTCCTGTTGGAACATCGTTTGTAACTGGGTACTAGACTTCTTAACAAACAGACCACAGTCCGTGAAGATCCACAACTTCTCCTCCTCCACCATTACCCTCAGCACTGGCTCTCCCCAAGGACGTGTGTTGAGCCCTCTTGTGTTCACTCTGCTCACATATGATTGTACAGCCACACTTCCAGACTGTCATATTGTTAAGTTTGTAGATGATACAGCGGTGGTGGGATGCATCAC
This sequence comes from Garcialebias charrua, assembly GCA_038048925.1. NCBI lineage: Eukaryota > Metazoa > Chordata > Actinopteri > Cyprinodontiformes > Rivulidae > Garcialebias > Garcialebias charrua. The sequence goes on from JBBPBX010097824.1 coordinate 10,447, forward strand.
AAACAATGATGAGTCCAGCTACAGACAGGAGGTGGAACACCTGGAGAGCTGGTGCAAAGAGAATAATCTTCACATGAATGTGAAGAAGACAAAGGAGATGATTGTGGACTTCAGAAGGAACAAACACACCCCACTGAACATAGGTGGATCTGCAGTGGAAGTGGTCTCCAGCTACAAATACTTGGGTGTACACATGAATGATAACCTCAGCTGGAGCAACAACACCACCAGCCTGATCAAGAAAGGTCATCAGAGACTCTACTTCCTCAGACGGCTGAGACGAGCTGGTCTGAGCAGCCCAGTTCTCACCTCGTTCTACAGGTGTGCAGTGGAGAGCATCCTGTGCTCCAGCATCAACGTGTGGCATGGAGGCTGCACAGTTGAAGAGAGGAAAGCTCTGCAGAGAGTGGTGAAGGCTGCACAGAAGTCTGTTGGAGTCAGTCTCCCCACCATCACAGACATTTACACCTCCAGATGCAGGAAAAGAGCCACCTGCATCATGAAAGACCTCACTCACCCAGCACACTCACTCTTTGCCCCACTCCCCTCAGGACGGAGGTTGAGGAGCATCAAATTGAGGACCATGGGAGACCGAGCATTCTGTGTGGCTGCCCCCCGCCTGTGGAACTCCCTCCCTGACGACCTGAGAGCTCCACAGTCACTGGTTGACTTTAAAAGCAGCATAAAGACTTTTCTTTTTAAGCAAGCCTATTCTGCCTCCACATGATTTTATCTTTGATCTTAGCTGATATCATTATTGATTTTACTTGATTTTATCACTTGTTTTATTTTATTTATTTTTTAAGCAAGCCTAATCTGCATCCACATGATTTTATCTTTGATCTTAGTCGATATTATTATTGATTTTATTTGATTTTATCACTTGTTTTATTTTGATCTTTGCTTTGTTACACTTTGTAGCACTTTGAGATTTTTATTAATGAAAAGTGCATTATAAATTGAATTCATTATTATTATTATTATTAAATGTAGAAGACTGAGGAACAGCTTCTACCCTGAGGCTGTTAGACTCATGAATAAATAAACAATAAGAATAATCACTGCAAAATATCACATCATGCTGATGCTGATCTGTTTTTCTTGTTGCTGTGTTCATCTGTGACCATCTGCTCATACAGACTCATGTTCGTGCTGCTGTTTATAATGATGTTTTTCTACTACATTAGGGCTTAGTGTATTACTAGTTGATGTTTTTCTTAGTTAATCCTAGATGTTATTACTGTTCTTTTTCTTTTTTTTCTCTCTTGCATTTGTTGTTGGATGTAACTGGGACCCTGTGTACATAATCTCGTTTTCATCACATGTACCACATGCAAATGACAATAAAGACTCTGACTTTTGATTGTTTTTAGTTTTTTCTCCTCGACTGTCACGGATCATCTTTTATATTAAAACCTCACTCCTTCATCCATCTCAGTTAAACGTTTCAACATTTCTTTATTTAACCAAATCAAAACCCTCAGATGTTTTTACAAGTCTGACCTGGACAAGAGGTCAGTAGCACACATCATCAAATTGATCAGAGGAAATAAAAATATATGATTAAACAATTATTTTACTTAAATATATGGTTTTTGAATGTGTGTGCACTGTCTTTTTAATGATTCTAATGCTGACTAAGGCAATGGTTAAAAAAAAACACAAGTAATGAATAAAATACAGACAATTAGTACAAACATCTCTTTTAAATTTCTCTTTAGAGGTTTTTAATTGTACGTTTTGTGTTTCAGCTGATTTCTCCTGCTGATGTTTATGAGCAAAGATGAAGGTAGTGAAGGGGAGAAATGGTTTATTATCAGATTTTTTAATATTAGTTTGTCTGCAAATTTCAAATGTTACATTTTGATATTCTTCGAATATGAAAGTGATCATGAGGTTTGCAAGATTTGTACATAGGCCTATTCAAAAGAATGATGTTAGTTTTCTGAACAAATACTGTACGGAAAACGTTTTTATTTAGCTTTGTATTTTTGTTAATTACTTTTGTTTGAATATAGTCTGCATGAAAAAGGGGCAGATATAAGATTTATTCTACTTCGTCTGCCTTTCATTTCATTTTTTGATTGTAAACAATAAACGATCGGCTAATTTACATACAAAGTGCACAGTTCAAAGCACAACTGCTTCAAGCGTTAACCATTAACCTCTGACTGCAAAGCATTTGTAATGCAAACCCCGACAATGTTGTTGAAGGAAAAGGGGGTTGAGCTCCTGCAGGTGAGGGGCGTTTACCTTCGGGGCAAATTGAGGTAGCTGATTGGTCAGTTGTTGGCGGGTTTGATTGACAGGTGGCGCTGTGGAACTTGTGCAAAAAACTATATATAC
>JBBPBX010097825.1:0-12791 GCA_038048925.1 Garcialebias charrua
AATGAATAATGTTGTTTAACTGAATATAATGAATAATGTTGTTTAACTGAATATAATGAATAATGTTGTTTAACTGAATATAATGAATAATGTTGTTTAACTGAATATAATGAATAATGTTGTTTAACTGAATATAATGAATAATGTTGTTTAACTGAATATAATAATGAATAATGGAAGTCGCTGCAGTGTCTACCATGTCTTCCTTATATGAACTTTAACATTTTCAGCATAGTACTGCATCGTATGTAACCAAGCAAGAATTTGTGTTGCATCACTGTCACTCCACCTTTAGACTTACGTGCCTTGCATCACCATCCAGAACAAAATTCTAAGATTTTATAAAGTTATTAATCTCAAACATTGTATCTAAAGTGCCTTGTTGATTGGTTGCACCTACTTCTTACATCTGGATTTGTGATTACTGTCATCCACTTGAATGTTTGATGACTTTAGGCACATTTTACTAACAGAGGGCCAGGTGTCTGTAGCAGCGTTTCATGTCGTCGTTTCCTTCGGGAAGAAACAATATACACATTTTTATAAGAAAATGAGTTGTTAAGATGAAAACACTTTCAGAGCTTTCCACAACCTGTGTAAATGATATTGCCACAGTGTTGTTAGTGTTTGTCATGTTCTGCTCCTGCCCTACATGGGAAAGTCCCAGCTGCTTGTAACATGATGACATTCTTGGTATGAATATGTTAAACATGTGATCGTGACCAAAATTGTTATTTTTCAGATCATATACTTTAATTTTAATCCAGAGAAAGTCTATTTTTAATCATCACACACCAACCCCCACAGTTTTTTTTTTGTTTTTTGTAATTATACCATGTCCCCTCAGAGTCTTCTCACCTCAGCCATTGTTTACTGCTGTCCTGTTGGGCAGGTTTGTCTTGAACATTTTGTTTTGGCTACTTCTTGCTCCCGCCTGTCCACCACCCTGTGGATTGAGTGGCATGTTGCAAACAGTCAGGAGTATCGACACGGGTTCCTCCACCCTCACGTCCTCTGACTCACTCTGCTTCTTGTCTTCAGCGGGGGACAGCGGAGGAGAGTGTCTCTCGGAGCTGCTCTGCTGCAGAATCCAGAGCTGCTCATCCTGGACGAACCCACGGTCGGAGTGGACCCTGTGCTCAGGTCCAAGTATGTATCAATCAATCAATCAATCAATCAATCAATCAATCAATCAATCAATCAATCAATCAATCAATCAATCAGTATGTTTGAGTCACACAGCAGTCTGATTGTTCACAGCCCCTGGCCCGTTTCATTAAAACAGAGGCAACATGTTTAGATACAAGGAAGTCCCAAATGACACATGAACTAGAACTGGACTGATCAACAGACATGATCATTCACTAAATCAATGTAATGTTTGTGTTTGTAGAAGGATGGCTGTCTGATCACCCGACTCGGATGTTATCAGTCCATTAAATGGCCCCTATCATTTATTATCACCCCTGTTCCTATCGCTCAGAAAGCCCCTACTGTACCTACTAGTAGGTTTAAAGGTACGTTGTCACCGTTACAAGCGATGACAGCAGGCTCCGTCTTTAGCAAAGTGTTAAAGTTTAGAGTAAAGGCTCTTGGGTTAGGTTTAGAGTCTTGGTTAGGTTTAGGGTCTTGGTTAGGTTTAGGGTCTTGGTTAGGTTTAGGTCTTGGTAAGGTTTAGGTTCTTGGTTAGGTTTAGAGTCTTGGTTAGGTTTAGGTCTTGGTTAGGTTTAGTCTTGGTTAGGTTTAGTCTTGGTTAGGTTTAGGTCTTGGTTAGGTTTAGAGTCTTGGTTAGGTTTAGAGTCTTGGTTAGGTTTAGAGTCTTGGTTAGGTTTAGGGTCTTGGTTAGGTTTAGGTCTTGGTTAGGTTTAGAGTCTTGGTTAGGTTTAGAGTCTTGGTTAGGTTTAGAGTCTTGGTTAGGTTTAGAGTCTTGGTTAGGTTTAGAGTCTTGGTTAGGTTTAGGGTCTTGGTTAGGTTTAGGGTCTTGGTTAGGTTTAGGGTCTTGGTTAGGTTTAGAGTCTTGGTTAGGTTTAGAGTCTTGGTTAGGTTTAGAGTCTTGGTTAGGTTTAGGGTCTTGGTTAGGTTTAGAGTCTTGGTTAGGTTTAGAGTCTTGGTTAGGTTTAGAGTCTTGGTTAGGTTTAGGTCTTGGTTAGGTTTAGAGTCTTGGTTAGGTTTAGGGTCTTGGTTAGGTTTAGGTCTTGGTTAGGTTTAGGGTCTTGGTTAGGTTTAGGGTCTTGGTTAGGTTTAGAGTCTTGGTTAGGTTTAGGTCTTGGTTAGGTTTAGAGTCTTGGTTAGGTTTAGGTCTTGGTTAGGTTTAGAGTCTTGGTTAGGTTTAGGGTCTTGGTTAGGTTTAGGGTCTTGGTTAGGTTTAGAGTCTTGGTTAGGTTTAGGGTCTTGGTTAGGTTTAGGGTCTTGGTTAGGTTTAGAGTCTTGGTTAGGTTTAGAGTCTTGGTTAGGTTTAGAGTCTTGGTTAGGTTTAGAGTCTTGGTTAGGTTTAGAGTCTTGGTTAGGTTTAGGGTCTTGGTTAGGTTTAGAGTCTTGGTTAGGTTTAGGGTCTTGGTTAGGTTTAGAGTCTTGGTTAGGTTTAGGGTCTTGGTTAGGTTTAGGGTCTTGGTTAGGTTTAGAGTCTTGGTTAGGTTTAGAGTCTTGGTTAGGTTTAGGGTCTTGGTTAGGTTTAGAGTCTTGGTTAGGTTTAGGGTCTTGGTTAGGTTTAGAGTCTTGGTTAGGTTTAGGGTCTTGGTTAGGTTTAGGGTCTTGGTTAGGTTTAGAGTCTTGGTTAGGTTTAGAGTCTTGGTTAGGTTTAGAGTCTTGGTTAGGTTTAGAGTCTTGGTTAGGTTTAGGGTCTTGGTTAGGTTTAGAGTCTTGGTTAGGTTTAGGGTCTTGGTTAGGTTTAGAGTCTTGGTTAGGTTTAGGGTCTTGGTTAGGTTTAGGTCTTGGTTAGGTTTAGAGTCTTGGTTAGGTTTAGTCTTGGTTAGGTTTAGTCTTGGTTAGGTTTAGAGTCTTGGTTAGGTTTAGGGTCTTGGTTAGGTTTAGGGTCTTGGTTAGGTTTAGGGTCTTGGTTAGGTTTAGGGTCTTGGTTAGGTTTAGGTCTTGGTTAGGTTTAGAGTCTTGGTTAGGTTTAGGGTCTTGGTTAGGTTTAGAGTCTTGGTTAGGTTTAGGGTCTTGGTTAGGTTTAGAGTCTTGGTTAGGTTTAGGGTCTTGGTTAGGTTTAGGGTCTTGGTTAGGTTTAGAGTCTTGGTTAGGTTTAGGGTCTTGGTTAGGTTTAGGGTCTTGGTTAGGTTTAGAGTCTTGGTTAGGTTTAGAGTCTTGGTTAGGTTTAGAGTCTTGGTTAGGTTTAGAGTCTTGGTTAGGTTTAGGGTCTTGGTTAGGTTTAGAGTCTTGGTTAGGTTTAGGTCTTGGTTAGGTTTAGAGTCTTGGTTAGGTTTAGGGTCTTGGTTAGGTTTAGGGTCTTGGTTAGGTTTAGGGTCTTGGTTAGGTTTAGGGTCTTGGTTAGGTTTAGGGTCTTGGTTAGGTTTAGAGTCTTGGTTAGGTTTAGGGTCTTGGTTAGGTTTAGGGTCTTGGTTAGGTTTAGAGTCTTGGTTAGGTTTAGGTCTTGGTTAGGTTTAGAGTCTTGGTTAGGTTTAGGGTCTTGGTTAGGTTTAGAGTCTTGGTTAGGTTTAGGGTCTTGGTTAGGTTTAGAGTCTTGGTTAGGTTTAGAGTCTTGGTTAGGTTTAGAGTCTTGGTTAGGTTTAGGTCTTGGTTAGGTTTAGAGTCTTGGTTAGGTTTAGGGTCTTGGTTAGGTTTAGAGTCTTGGTTAGGTTTAGGTCTTGGTTAGGTTTAGAGTCTTGGTTAGGTTTAGGGTCTTGGTTAGGTTTAGAGTCTTGGTTAGGTTTAGGTCTTGGTTAGGTTTAGAGTCTTGGTTAGGTTTAGGTCTTGGTTAGGTTTAGAGTCTTGGTTAGGTTTAGAGTCTTGGTTAGGTTTAGAGTCTTGGTTAGGTTTAGAGTCTTGGTTAGGTTTAGGGTCTTGGTTAGGTTTAGAGTCTTGGTTAGGTTTAGAGTCTTGGTTAGGTTTAGAGTCTTGGTTAGGTTTAGGGTCTTGGTTAGGTTTAGAGTCTTGGTTAGGTTTAGGGTCTTGGTTAGGTTTAGGTCTTGGTTAGGTTTAGAGTCTTGGTTAGGTTTAGGGTCTTGGTTAGGTTTAGGGTCTTGGTTAGGTTTAGGTCTTGGTTAGGTTTAGGTCTTGGTTAGGTTTAGGGTCTTGGTTAGGTTTAGGGTTGTTCCTCTGGGTCAGGTTTAAGGTTAGGTTAAGGAAAACTGTTACATAAGCTGAAAAAAAAAAAAAAAACTACATTTCTGGGTTCACGGAAACACGCTACCCACTCACAGCGATTATAACGCTGATAACGTTATGTTAAACATGCCAGTAGGTAGTAGGTTACTTATTCTCCGCTACGAATGGGGATGATAACAGTTGATAACACCCATTGTATGGACTGACAACATCCGAACCCGCTGGTCTGATGAGATGTTGAAGAGTTCTGAGACGAAAAGATTTCAAAAGAATCTAAAAAAGTTAAGTCTGGTCCTCTGTCTGGACATTCAAAAATCAAAAAAATGTAGAAATGTTTCGTCTTTCGTCCGAAAGACTTCCTCAGTCTGAGATGCTGTATTCAGCTGAGTCTTAAGACTGAGCTGAATACAACATCTCAGACTGAGGAAGTCTTTCGGACGAAAGACGACACATTTCTACATTTTTTTGATTTTTGAATGTCCAGAGGACCAGACTTAACTTTTTTAGATTCTTCTACCTGGATTATTGAGCAGCATCAGGGTGTTTCAAAAGAAATTTGATTGTGGGTTAAATCTTAGATCTTGTGTTTACTAAGATGAAAAATGTTTCAACATCCATCTTATCTTAGCCAAGCAGCTACATGTAATAGATGACCAGGTGTTTTGTACAGGACAACTAAATATCTGACATGATCCTAGTCAGTGACGGCTGGTGGTGATATTTTTAGGGTGGGCTAATTTACACACACACACACACACACACACGCACGCACGCACGCACGCACGCACGCACACACACACAGACACACACACACGTATAATGTACACATACATGTAATGCTGCAGGTTGGATTCCAACAACAGAGGCATCCAATGTGAAATAAAGAACCACTGTAAATTGACATTATGTCTTTTTTCAGCACAAAGACAAGCGTAAAACAACCAACCACCAAGAATACCAAAAGCCAAGCCAACCTCCGAACAACAAACACGGAAAGCAGAAAAGAGATTTGTTAGCTACACTTGCCGTTAGCCACTCCTTTCGTTGGAACCAGGTCACAGAAAAACTCCGGTTTTGCCGCTTTTCCTTTTGCTATATTTGAATATCCTTTGGTCTGTCTGGTCCCAACCTCTTCACCTCCAGTTTTTCCTCCAAAGACATCAAGGAAAATGGGTGACAAATCAAATAATCCACCTCGTTCATGCTAATCTTGATCGCCATGGTACCACTACCTACACTAAACCACACCCACATAAACTTTGGCTTGAAGCATGTTATTGTACGTCCACCCTAACTGGCTTATTTCTGTGGCATTGGGCTGATGCTGGGCTGACCAGAATTAGCCCCAATGAGCTGCAAACTGAGGGGGCGTGGCGAGACGCATGTCAATCATTCTGAACCACAGAGACATTGAATTAAAATGGGCTGTGAAAAGTTAGCCCTGCAGAACGACCCAGATGGTTTAGCACCAGTTTTTGTTGTAAATTTCACTAAATAAGAAACATTATTTTTAAATTCTGTTTATTTTTAAGTTGTTATTTATAAATTGTTTATAATTATATAATTATATGATAATTATATAATGTTTAACCTTTTTAATGTGAATACCAGGAAGGGCTTAGCCTTACTAGCCAACTTATACCAGCCGTCCCTGATCCTAGTGTTCTTTGTGTTAGTTGACATTTCTAGATTTAATAATACCATAGTTGTTTTTACCCCCTCCCTGGGCTGCCACCTTACCGTGGTGGAGGGGTTTGAGTGTCCCAATGATCCTAGGAGCTATGCTGTCAGGGGCTTCATGCCCCTAGTAGGGTCACCCAAGGCAGACAGGTCCTAGGTGAGGGACCAGACAAAGTGCAGCCCGAAGACCCCTTATGATGAGTAAAATAAATGGACAAAATGTTCCCTCGCCCGGACGCGGGTCACCGGGGCCCCACTCTGGAGCCAGGCCCGGAGGTGGGGCACGTTGGCGAGCGCCTGGTGGCCGGGCTTTCACCCATGGAGCTCGGCCGGGCACAGCCCGAAGAGGAGACGTGGGTCCCCCTTCCCATGGGCTCACCACCTATGGGAGGGGCCAAAGGGGTCGGGTGCAATGTGGGATGGGTGGTGGCCGAGGGCGGGGACCCTGGCGGTCTGATCCTCGGCTACAGAAGCTGGCCATTGGGACATGGAATGTCACCTCTCTGGTGGGGAAGGAGCCTGAGCTAGTGTGTGAGGTTGAGAGGTTCCGGCTAGAAATAGTCGGACTCACCTCAACGCATGGCTCTGGCTCTGGAACCAGTTTCCTTGAGAGGGGTTGGACACTCTTCTACTCTGGAGTTGCCCCTGGTGAGAGGCGCCGAGCAGGAGTGGGCATACTTGTTGCCCCCCATCTTGGTGCCTGTACGTTGGGGTTCACCCCGGTGAACGAGAGGGTAGCCTCCCTTCGCCTACGTGTGGGGGGACGGGCTCTGACTGTTGTTTGTGCCTATGCGCCAAACGGCAGCGCAGATTACCCACCCTTTTTGGAGTCCTTGGAGGGGGTATTGGAGAGTGCGCCTCCTGGGGACTCCCTTGTTCTGCTGGGGGACTTCAACGCTCACGTGGGCAATGACAGTGAGACCTGGAGGGGTGTGGTTGGGAGGAACGGCCCCCCTGATCTGAACCCGAGTGGTGTTTTGTTGTTGGACTTCTGTGCTCGTCATGGATTGTCCATAACGAACACCATGTTCAGGCATAAGGGTGTACATATGTGCTCTTGGCACCAGGACACCCTAGGTCGCAGTTCGATGATCGACTTTGTTGTCGTCTCATCTGATCTGCGGCCGCATGTCCTGGACACTCGGGTGAAGAGAGGGGCGGAGCTGTCAACTGACCACTACCTGGTGGTGAGTTGGCTCCGATGGTGGGGGAGGATGCCGGTCAGACCTGGCAGACCCAAACGTATTGTGAGGGTCTGCTGGGAACGTCTGGCAGAGTCTCCCGTAAGACGGAGCTTTAACTCCCACCTCCGGGAGAGCTTTGAACACGTTCCGAGGGAGGCGGGGGACATTGAGTCCGAGTGGGCCATGTTCCGCGCCTCTATTGTCGAGGCAGCTTATCAGAGTTGTGGCCGCAAGGTTGTTGGTGCCTGTCGTGGTGGCAACCCTCGAACCCGGTGGTGGACACCGGCGGTGAGGGATGCTGTCAGGCTGAAGAAGGAGTCCTATTGGGCCTTTTTGGCCTGTGGGACCCCGGAAGCAGCAGATAGGTACCGACAGTCCAAGCGGCATGCGGCTCGGGTGGTTGCTGAGGCAAAAACTCGGGCGTGGGAGGAGTTCGGAGAGGCCATGGAGAATGACTTCCGTACGGCTTCGAGGCGATTCTGGTCCACCATCCGGCGTCTCAGGGGGGGAAAGCGGTACGCGACCAACACCATTTATGGTGGGGATGGCGTGCTGTTGACCTCAACTCGGGATGTTGTGAGTCGGTGGGCGGAGTACTTCGAAGACCTCCTCAATCCTACTGGCACGTCTTCCACTGAGGAAGCGGAGCCTGGGGACTTTGGGTCGGGCTCTCCAATCTCTGGAGCTGAGGTCACCGAGGTGGTTAAAAAGCTCCGCGGTGGCAGGGCTCCAGGGGTGGATGAGATTCGCCCTGAGTTCCTTAGGGCTCTGGATGTTGTGGGGTTGTGTTGGCTTACGCGACTCTGCAATATCGCGTGGACATCGGGGGCAGTTCCCTTGGATTGGCAGACTGGGGTGGTGGTTCCCCTATTCAAAAAGGGGGACCGTAGGGTGTGTTCCAACTATAGGGGGATCACACTCTTAAGCCTCCCTGGTAAGGTCTATTCAGGGGTTCTGGAGAGGAGGGTCCGTCGGATAGTCGAACCTCGGATTCAGGAGGAGCAGTGTGGTTTTCGTGCTGGTCGTGGAACACTGGACCAGCTCTACACCCTCAACAGGGTCCTGGAGGGCGCGTGGGAGTTTGCCCAACCAGTTTACATGTGCTTTGTGGACTTGGAAAAGGCATTCGACCGCGTCCCTCGGGGGGTTCTGTGGGGGGTACTCCGGGAGTATGGGGTACCAGGCCCATTGATATGGGCTGTTAGGTCCCTGTACGACCGGTGTCAGAGCTTGGTCCGCATTGCCGGCAGTAAGTCAGGCTCGTTTCCAGTGAGAGTTGGACTCCGCCAAGGTTGCCCTTTGTCACCGATTCTGTTCATAACTTTTATGGACAGAATTTCTAGGCGCAGCCAAGGTGTTGAGAGGATCCGTTTTGGTGGCCTTAGAATCGCTTCTCTGTTTTTTGCAGATGATGTGGTCCTATTGGCTTCATCAGATCGTGATCTACAGCTTTCGCTGGAGCGGTTAACAGCCTAGTGTGATGCGGCCGGGATGAGGATCAGTTCCTCCAAATTTGAGGCCATGGTCTTGGGCCGGAAAAGGGTAGCATGCCCTCTCCGTGTTGGGGAGGAGGTCCTGCCCCAAGTGGAGGAGTTTAAGTATCTCGGGGTCTTGTTCACGAATGAGGGAAAACTGGAGCGTGAGATCGATAGGCGGATAGGTGCAGCATCCGCAGTGAAGCGGGCGCTGTACCGGTCTGTCGTGGTGAAGAGAGAGCTGAGTCGAAAGGCAAAGCTCTCAATTTACCGATCGATCTACGTTCCCACCCTCATCTATGGTCATGAGCTTTGGGTTGTGACCGAAAGAACGAGATCTCGGATACAAGCGGCTGAAATGAGTTTTCTCCGCAGGGTGTCTGGACTCTCCCTTAGAGATAGGGTGAGAAGCTCAGTCATCCGGGAGGGACTCGGAGTAGAGCCGCTGCTTCTCCACATCGAGAGGAGCCAGTTGAGGTGGCTCGGGCATCTGGTTAGGATGCCTCCTGGACGCCTCCCTGGTGAGGTGTTCCGGGCATGTCCCACCGGGAGGAGACCCAGAGGAAGACCCAGGACACGCTGGAGGGACTATGTTTCTCGGCTGGCCTGGGAACGCCTTGGGATTCCCCCAGAGGAGCTGCTCCAAGTGGCTGGAGAGAGGGAAGTCTGGGCCTCCCTACTTAGGCTGCTACCCCCGCGACCCGACCCCGGATAAGCGGACGAAAATGCATGGATGGATGGATAGTTGTTTTACACAATGCTGTTCTCCATGTTGCCTTCTGCTTACATTTACAGTTTTTTATTCGTGTTTTGCTCTTGTGAGATTTGTTTCCAGTCGTTCCTCAGTACTTTTCCACTGCTCCTCCCACTCACACATACACCTGTACCCCATTCTCATCAGACACCCACACACCTGCTCAGTCCAGCCTTTTCATTTTCTTGGTTTTCTCTAATCCTCAGCCTCGTTTGTGTCTCCATGAGCTTTTATTTTGGATTTACTGTTTACTGCGACGTCAGCCATCAGTTTTATTAAATAATGTTTTATTTGAGCTTCCTCCTTGTTGTCTGCATTTCTGGGCCCAACCACTAGAGAAAAAATATATGTGAACTTGGTCTGATGAAACTTATTCAGAAACAATATCCCCATAATTTACAATAGGACAAGTTTTAGGAATAGTTGAAAATGTGCCAGTGAGCTATCATGTGAGCTCCTACAGCAGAAACCATCAACTTCATATCTCTCTGACAAACACGTGTTGCTTCCTTTATAATACTCATTGATATTAACATGTGAGTATTTAGTATTTAAATGTAATGACAACTGATTTTACAGCTTTTTCTTCTGCAGTGCTTATATTTTATATTGACAGTCAAAATATGAGAGGCATCATTTCTAAATGACCTACCAAATGTATATTAATGTTCATCACACACTCTATAGCTGTTTTTTTATGACATTTGTCTTTGAAGTAATTTCAGGTTAATGGTTTTACATCTGGCTGTCTGCGCAGCCCTCAGGGTATTCTACTGAAAAGAGTTTTCACAGATAGTGCAAGAGATTATCAGCACTGGCAGATAACTGTATGTAACTTTTATACGCACCCACGTTTGGGCTGGTTTGCAAGAAATGTTGTTTTTACATTTCGACAAGGATAAGACCAGGATGTTTCACGATGTTTGGAACAAGTGGGCAGCACGGTGGCACAACTGGTAGAGCTGCTGCCTCTCAGCGAGAAGGTTGCCGGTTCAAATCCCGGTCCGGGGGCCTTTCTGGGTGGAGTTTGCATGTTCTCCCCGTGCATGCGTGGGTTTCCTCCGGGTACTCCGGTTTCCTCCCACAGACCAAAAAACATGCTTGTTAGGCTGATTGGTGACTCTAAATTGACCCTAGGTGTGAGTGAGAGAGTGGATGGTTGTTTGGTGTGAGTGAGACAGGTCCCTCTTGTAAATGAGTCCCCGTGACTCAACGAGGCTAGCCTGTATAAATAAAGGTTGAATGAAAAAAAATAAAATAAAAAATGAAAAAGTAGTGTTGCTTCAGTGTATAATCACAAATCCAGGTCAGATGAGACATCTGGCAGTGAACCTGATGTCAGAGAGTTGAGGAGAACATGAACGTTGGGCTTTGTTTAATATGTTTATCTGCTGTTCGTTCTAGGATCTGGCAGCACCTGGTGGAGATTGTGAAGACGGGAAAAGTCTCCGTCATCATCACCACTCACTATATAGAAGAGGCCAGGCAAGCCCACGTGGTGAGCTGCATCAAACATACAAACACATGCATCAAACATACATACACATGCATCAAACATGCATACACATGCATCAAACATACATACACATGCATGAAACAAACATACACATGCATCAAACATACATACACATGCATCAAACATACATACACATGCATGAAACAAACATACACATGCATCAAACATACATACAAATGCATCAAACATACATACACATCCATCAAACATACATACACATGCATCAAACATGCATACAAATGCATCAAACATACATACACATCCATCAAACATACATACACATGCATCAAACATGCATACACATGCATCAAACATACATACACATGCATGAAACAAACATACACATGCATCAAACATACATACACATGCATCAAACATACATACACATGCATGAAACAAACATACACATGCATCAAACATACATACAAATGCATCAAACATACATACACATCCATCAAACATACATACACATGCATCAAACATGCATACAAATGCATCAGACATACATACACATCCATCAAACATACATACACATGCATCAAACATACATACACATGCATGAAACAAACATACACATGCATCAAACATACATACAAATGCATCAAACATACATACACATCCATCAAACATACATACACATGCATCAAACATGCATACAAATGCATCAAACATACATACACATCCATCAAACATACATACACATGCATCAAACATGCATACACATGCATCAAACATACATACACATGCATCAAACATACATACACATGCATCAAACAAACATGCAAATGCATCAAACATACATACACATGCATCAAACATACATACACATGCATCAAACATACATACACATGCATCAAACAAACATGCATCAAACATACATACACATGCATCAAACATACATACATACACATGCATCAAACAAACATGCATCAAACATACATACACATGCATCAAACAAACATACACATGCATCAAACATACATACACATGCATCAAACATACATACACATGCATGAAACAAACATACACATGCATCAAACATACATACAAATGCATCAAACATACATACACATCCATCAAACATACATACACATGCATCAAACATGCATACAAATGCATCAAACATACATACATACACATCCATCAAACATACATACACATGCATCAAACATGCATACACATGCATCTACATACATACGCATGCATCAAACATACATACACATGCATCTACATACATAAACATGCATCAAACATACATACACATGCATCAAACATACATACACATGCATCTACATACATAAACATGCATCAAACATACATACACATGCATCAAACATACATACACATGCATCTACATACATAAACATGCATCAAACATACATACACATGCATCAAACATGCATACACATGCATCTACATACATGAACATGCATCAAACATACATACACATGCATCTACATACATAAACATGCATCAAACATGCATACACATGCATCTACATACATAAACATGCATCAAACATACATACACATGCATCTACATACATAAACATGCATCAAAAATGCATACACATGCATCTACATACATACACATGCATCAAACATGCATACACATGCATCTACATACATAAACATGCATTAAACATACATACACATGCATCTACATACATACACATGCAAATTAGGAACAAATGCAAACGTGCAATCTGTGGAAATCTGAAAAGCAATAGATCAAAGCTCTCTTGTCCATTTTCTTTCACAGGGAAACATAATGAGTCTGTAAATGAATTCTAATATTTATTAGTTTTGACAGGAAGAACAAAAACACGATGTCAGTGAGTGCACGCTGAGGTTGCACAGAGGCTCCCTTGTGTGCAGAGCTGCAGGTTTCTGTTCTGTAAGCTGTAAATCACCACCACA
>JBBPBX010097826.1:0-12791 GCA_038048925.1 Garcialebias charrua
ATTTTTCAAAACGTGACGGAGTCGTTCTAACTAGCGGTGGAAACATCTAACTTGTTTAATCTGAAGAGTTTCCACTCGATAAAACATGATGAGAGTCAGAAGATGAAGAACAATAAAGTTTGAGCCAACGTTTCCCTGAAACTACGACGTAAACAAACAGCCCCAGCGCTGCATGTTTTTTTTAAATTCAAAATAAAACAAATTCATCAGAAAAAAACAAACACTGAATGAAAATGTGCAAAGACGAAAATAATGTTATATCATCTGCCCCTTGTTTAAAAAATACAAAATAACTACAAACAAACAACAACCTTCACTTCACCTGCACCACACCTTCACAACAACTTTGATTTAAAACAGAAATAGTTTTAAAAATGTTTATGGTGATATCAAGTCAACACAATCCTGTTTCCTGATTTACAACTCAGCTCCTTCAAACTAGTCCTAAATGGAGGTTTTACAAACATTTACATTCCCTTCAGGGTTTAATAACTTTAAACAAATTTTAATTTAATATTTGGGGGGTAATTTTTTTTTTAGTTTTATACATGACTTGTAAAATACTATGTTCAACCAAATCATAAAATTTTAATAATTTAAACTGATGAAATATTTGTTGGGTGACCATAGCACTTCCTACTAATAATTCTTATAGCTCTTTTTTATAAAATAAAAACAGGGTTTGTAATAGTTTTACATGCTTTTCCCCAAACTTCAATACAACAGATTAAATATGGAACAATCATTACATTATACAATATATTCAAAACTTTGTCATTCAAAAACTATTTTACTTTATACAGTAATGCAATTGATTTTGTTATTTTTATTCTTAAGTAATTTCCATGAGATTTTTATGTCAGCTTCTTATAAATAACAACACCCAAAAGTTTTATTTAATTAACTATAAATTTCAATGCTGTAAATTTTAAAGATGTTTAAAGTTAAAACTAGCCTGGCCCTCGCCTTCCTGCACAGCTCCGCTCAATTCTCATTTCCCTTCACTGCACAGTCTGGGACTTTACCCGCCCACAAGGATTTGTCCAGTAGATTTTTGTTCGGACCAATCAGAGAACAGAAGGGGCGGAGTTTTGGACCCTAACCCACGCCCCCACCTGTCCCAGCGCGCAGAGCCCTATAAAAGGCTCTGCCAGCGCTCAGTCAGCGAGCAGCGGCATGTTCTCATTCAAAAGATGCAAAGCGATGCAGATATGTGACACAAATTTATTAATTTCCCCTTCTTAATCCCTTATCTGGAGTTTTCTTTTGGTTTTTGGGCCAAAAGTCAAGTTATCGCTCCCTTCTCCCTCCTCCTCCTCTCCGCTGAGTGCCACCTGTCCCGGCGCGCAGCCAGAGCCAGCGCGCAGCCGCGTTCTCATGCAAAGCGATGCAGATATGTGACACAAATTTATTAATTTCCCCTTCTTAATCCCTTATCTGGAGTTTTCTTTTGGTTTTTTCCCCCAAAAGTTAAGTAATCGCTCCTTCTCCTCCACCCTCCTGCTGAGTAAAATGAGAGAGACAGCAGGCTCAATTCGTTGCTGTAAAATGAACACGGAAATGCCTCAGGTTGTCACGAGAAATAAACTCGGGTTTTAGTTGCTGAGCGAGTCCCATCAGATTTTCTGGTGTTTTGGTGAGCTGGACCAGCGATCCATGGTTTGATTTTATTGTATTAAAACGTTTTATAACATATGATATAAACACAGAATTTGCGCAGCAAGAGAAACGCTGCAGAGGGGGCGGAGCAGTTGTCAGTCAAGTTCAGCTGCTGAACTTCAGCAGAGGGGGGTGGCTGAGGGGAGGGAGCAGAATGGTTTCCCTGTTCAAATTATCCAATGGTTTTGTTCCTAATCAGAGGCCAACGCCTCCAGCAAGAAACGGTTTTCAATGGGAAAATTCCAGACCCTTGTGTGAAGCGAAGTGAAGCACAGGGTATGGTTTCAACCAGGCTAAGTTAAAACTATTAATATTGACACAGATGAGAATTTTATGGCAAGAAAGTTCATGCTCAATAATCCAAGTACCAAATCCAATAATTCTCAGTTGGGTCATCTGGACAGTTTCTTTTTTATAGAAACTGGATGGAGGATGGAGGGTGAAACGTTTCTATAAAAAAAATAAACTGTCCAGATGACCCAACTGAGAATTATTGGGTTGAGAAGTTTATGTTTATTTGATGGTGATTTCCATCTTTTTGGAGGCTAAATACAAATACAAGGTGAACATTAATTTATTTGTATAGTTTATAGTTTTTCTTAGGCTTTTATATTGTTTATATCGATATCGAATTATATCGTTATCGACCGAAAGTAAGAACTATATCGTGATAAAATTTTTGGCCATGTCGTCCAGCCCTACTTGTGGGGTACCCGAAGGTTCAGTTTTGGGCCCAATCTTCTTTTTATTGTATTTACGCCCTTTAGGTTTTATTTTGAAACGTTACAGTAATGTGCCCTACATCAGTATGCTAATGACATTCAGCTATACTGTTCTTTTCCAGCCTCTGAGTTCCATAAATTGGTTGAACTCAGAAACTGTCTGTTAGAGATCAAAACATGGCTGAGTGACAACTACCTGCAGTTAAATGCAATCAAAACTGAGACTCTTGTTATTGCCCCTGATAATAAAATTCCAGTTATTAGGCAGTAACTTGTGTTTTTAAATCCTTCAGTAAATAATAATCTCAGAAATTTGGGTGAGGTCTTTGTTAGTTCTTTATCTTTGGACGGTCATTGTAAATTGTTAGTTCGAAATTGTTTTTGCCACTTAAGAAACATTTCTAAACTAGGATGTATTATATCACAGAAGGAACTAAAGAGGATTGTTCATGGTTTTATTTCATCTTGGTTAGATTACTGTAACAGCCTTTTAACACTAGAAGTCCCAGGATTTTTGACCTCCCCCCAGAAGTCCTGAAAAAGGGTCAAAAGACCCTTAGTCCAAACCAACCATTAGTGGGCCATTAGTGGGTCCACATTAGTGGGCCATTAACTGCCTTTTGTTATAAATATGCGTGCACACAACTCAGACACCCCCACCACACCAGACTGCACAAACTGCATTCCAATGTTTCCACCAGGTAAGTAAGACTCTGCTTGCACTTCCCCCCTTAGTCAGAAGAGAGGCCCTGACCTGAATTCACACATAACAGACCCTGAAGTTATCTCACAGTTGAACATTTTGGGACATCCACTGAACGGAAAGCTTTGTCTGCTCCAGAACAATTTTATGCATAAAATTGTCTTATTCTGCTGTGCTGACTATCCTGTAACTTTGATGTTCTGTCAAATAAATTATTTTGCTTACAAGTACTGTCTCTCTCCTTGTCCTTGGCGCATGTATATACGGTGCGTGCCGGCACATGCAGGTGGCCCATTGCTGTGTTCTAAAACATGCTTGACCTATTGTTGTCCGTCACCTGACGGACAGACACAGGTCACATGACATGAAGTCAACTGACGGACCGACATAGGTCACACGACATGAGGTCAACTGACGGACCGACACAGGTCACATGACATGAGGTCAACTGACGGACCGACACAGGTCACACGGCATGAGGTCAACTGACGTACCGACACAGGTCACATGACCTGAGGTCAACTGACGGACCGACACAGGTCACATGACCTGAGGTCAACTGACTGACCGACACAGGTCACATGACCTGAGGTCAACTGACGGACCGACATAGGTCACACGACATGAAGTCAACTGATGGACCGACACTGGTCACTCGACATGAGGTCAACTGACGGACCGACACAGGTCACACGGCATGAGGTCAACTGACGTACCGACATAGGTCACATGACCTGAGGTCAACTGACGGACCGACACAGGTCACATGACCTGAGGTCAACTGACTGACCGACACAGGTCACATGACCTGAGGTCAAGTGACGGACTGACACAGGTCACATGACCTGAGGTGAACTGACGGACCAACACAGGTCACACGGCATGAGGTCAACTGACGTACCGACATAGGTCACATGACCTGAGGTCAACTGACGGACCGACACAGGTCACATGACCTGAGGTCAACTGACTGACCGACACAGGTCACATGACCTGAGGTCAAGTGACGGACTGACACAGGTCACATGACCTGAGGTGAACTGACGGACCAACACAGGTCACATGACCTGAGGTCAAGTGACGGACTGACACAGGTCACATGACCTGAGGTGAACTGACGGACCAACACAGGTCACATGACCTGAGGTCAAGTGACGGACCAACACAGGTCACATGACCTGAGGTCAAGTGACGGACCAGCACAGGTCACACAACATGAAGTCAAGTGACGGACCAACACAGGTCACATGACCTGAGGTCAACTGACAAAATGACACAGGTCACACGACATGAAGTCAACTGACGGACCGACACAGGTCACACGGCATGAGGTCAACTGACGTACCAACACAGGTCACATGACCTGAGGTCAACTGACACAACGACACAGGTCACATGACATGAAGTCAACTGACGGACCGACACAGGTCACATGACCTGAGGTCAACTGACGGACCGACACAGGTCACACGACATGAGGTCAACTGACGGACCGACACAGGTCACATGACCTGAGGTCAACTGACGGACCGACACAGGTCACATGACCTGAGGTCAACTGACTGACCGACACAGGTCACATGACCTGAGGTCAACTGACGGACCGACATAGGTCACACGACATGAAGTCAACTGATGGACCGACACTGGTCACTCGACATGAGGTCAACTGACGGACCAGACATAGGTCACACGGCATGAGGTCAACTGACGTACCGACACAGGTCACATGACCTGAGGTCAAGTGACGGACCGACATAGGTCACACGGCATGAGGTCAACTGACGGACCAACACAGGTCACACAACATGAGGTCAACTGAGGGACCGACACAGGTAACATGACCTGAAGTCAAGTGACGGACCAACACAGGTCACATGACCTGAGGTCAACTGACAAAACGACACAGGTCACACGACATGAAGTCAACTGACGGACCGACACAGGTCACATGACCTGAGGTCAACTGATGGACTGACATAGGTCACATGACCTGAGGTCAACTGACGGACCGACACAGGTCACACGGCATGAGGTCAACTGACGTACCAACACAGGTCACATGACCTGAGGTCAACTGACAAAACGACACAGGTCACACGACATGAAGTCAACTGACGGACCGACACAGGTCACATGACCTGAGGTCAACTGATGGACTGACATAGGTCACATGACCTGAGGTCAACTGACGGACCGACACAGGTCACACGGCATGAGGTCAACTGACGTACCAACACAGGTCACATGACCTGAGGTCAACTGACACAACGACACAGGTCACATGACATGAAGTCAACTGATGGACCGACACAGGTCACACGGCATGAGGTCAACTGACGTACCAACACAGGTCACATGACCTGAGGTCAACTGACACAACGACACAGGTCACATGACATGAAGTCAACTGACGGACCGACACAGGTCACATGACCTGAGGTCAACTGACGGACCGACACAGGTCACAGGACCTGAGGTCAAGTGACGGACCAACACAGGTCTTATGACCTGAGGTCAACTGACAAAACGACACAGGTCACACGACATGAAGTCAACTGACGGACCAACACAGGTCACATGACCTGAGGTCAACTGACGAACGACATAGGTCACATGACATGAAGTCAACTGACGGACCGACACAGGTCACACGGCATGAGGTCAACTGACGTACCAACACAGGTCACATGACCTGAGGTCAACTGACACAACGACACAGGTCACATGACATGAAGTCAACTGACGGACCGACACAGGTCACATGACCTGAGGTCAACTGACGGACCGACACAGGTCACAGGACCTGAGGTCAAGTGACGGACCAACACAGGTCTTATGACCTGAGGTCAACTGACAAAACGACACAGGTCACACGACATGAAGTCAACTGACGGACCGACACAGGTCACATGACCTGAGGTAAACTGACGGACCGACATAGGTCACATGACCTGAGGTCAAGTGACGGACCAACATATGTAGCCCACTGAAAGGGACCGGGGGATTTAGAAGCCAAGTTCACTTGCGCAAAAAAGCGCAGCCTTAGTCAAATTAGTGTGCCCCCTCCTGTGGTGCGCCAGTAATGGCCTTATTTACAAAACAAAAGCGCCTGTTAACAGCTCATTATAGGATGTTAGCTAAAATCCTTCGGGTCACTCGACCCGTCTCTGGGTTCCAAAGGTAGAAATGTTGAATGACCCTTCTCTGGGACTTCTAGTGTGGGTATGAATAAATCTTCCCTAGCTCGCCTTCAGTCTGTGCAGAATGCTGCAGCAAGGCTGCTAACTAGAACCCACAGAAAAGCCCACAGAACTCCTGTTCTGGCCTCTCTGCATTGGCTCTTGGTGCATTTCAGGAGTCATTTTAAAATTTTGGTCCTAACTTTCAGGACACTTCATGGTCAGGCTCCCAAATATTTACTGGACCGTTTAAAGCCTCTCTGTCCCATCAGGACTTTGAGATCTTCAAATCAAATGTTGCTGATGGTACCAAGAACTTACTTTAAAACATGTGGAGACAGAACGTTCCATGTGGTGGCCCCGAGCCTTTGGAACGCTCTCCCTATGTCACTGCACTGCTCACATTCCACTGACTCTTTTAAAAACGATCTTAAAGGACATGACCCACCATGTTTTCAAATTGCATCGTCATTAATATTTATTAGTTTATTTAAAAATAAAACAGGAGCGTTTATTTATATTGTAGAGAAATAAAGCTAAATGTGTTATTTCATGATTTATAGCAGATTTTAGCATGCAGCTCTGGGAAAATCTGCCCCTCTCCATATATGGGCATTCACATCACTGAAGTTTCTGCCTTGGAGTTATAGGCAGAGTTATAACAAGCAAGCATCAACTTCTGACCAGAGGAAAAAAAAAAGTGAATCATATTTAATATTCCCTTGTTAATAAATCCCGTGGTCACTCACTGATGTCATATTCTGAGCGTGCACCCACTTTTTATTCTCTACCCGTGACCTGACAGCCAGGTCGGGGAGTACAGAATTAAAAAGGCAGCCGCAGAGGAGCTTTGAGCGCGCGTGCTCCCCGCAAGGCTGGAGCCGAGCCCTGACCAGAAGGAACGGGGAGCCGGAAAAAGACACGCGGCTGGCTCCTCTCATGGGGAGCGAGTGACAGCAGCAAGCAACAGTTTTAACTGCAGCGCAAAGGAACTTCAAAGGTGACCAGCGGAGCCGGGGACAAGACGCGGGGCTGGCTCCTCTCATGGGGAGCGAGTGAGAGCAGCGTTTTAACCGCAGCGGTGTTCTATCTTATAAAAAAGTTCTAATAAATAAATAAAAATAGAGCGCTGGCTGGTCCAGCTGTACACACAGCTGCACCAGGAAATATTTAGAGATCACTATCCACATAGGACACGAGTTTAACTGCAGTTCTCTCATAAACCTCCATGGCGAACTCACTCCTGCCTTCTGGGTGGAGCCTTCAATGAGGTGATTTCACACTTCGGCAATCTTCGGCCGGGTTTCCGGATTCATTCGGGACTCGTTTTTTTTCCCCTTTTTTTTTAAAACTCTCGCCTGGCCCAATTGCAAAAATGAAAATAGACATCGTATTCTACTACAGTAATTGTCCAATATGGTGAATTGTTACTGTCATGGTGGGTGTTGTCCTTTAAGACATTTATTAAGACTGGCTTTTAGTTTAATTTAGTTTACTTTTTATTTATTTTTTTGCTTGTGAAGCAATTTGTGATGTCATTGTCTGTGAAATATGCTAAATGAATAAAGATTACTTAAAAATTACTTACTTCATCAGTTCTAGATGTTCATCTAATGATGACTTTCTAAGAGTTTATTAGAATATTCTCAATGATTTGAGATATTTTGCTAACAAACTGCACACAGACAAAGAACAAACAGGTAAAAACATGATCGCTCTTCCTTCTCCTTCAGCGCTGAGACAAATGTTTCATGTTGAATCCAGTAAAAGTGATTTAAAGGTTCAAACAAGCAGTAAACATGTTTTTGTTCTAAAAAGGTTTTTAGACGTTTGGAAAGAGAAACTTCAAAACAGACATGTTCAAGTTGAACTTTTGAAATGAATGAAACATTTATAACTGAATAAATTGTGAAGTATCAGGGAATGATTTTAGTTGACAAACATAGAAAACCTCCAACAGCTGCAGTGAACTGACCTCAGAACCTCCAGTCTACAGTTTGGACTCTCCAGGAAACCACAGAGCTTCTTCACTCCAGAGTCAGACAAGTTGTTGTCACTCAGGTCCAGTTCTGTCAGATGGGAGGGGTTGGACTTCAGAGCTGAGCCCAGAGAAGAACAGCTGATCTCTGACAAACTGCAGTTCTCCAAACTGAATAAAGAATAAAAGATGTGAGCTGAAGCAACAGGATGCAGGTTCAAACTGAAATATGAACTAAATGATTGAAGTGGACAGAATTAGTTTTACTGGATGTCAGAGACACAAAAACTGAATCCATTCAAGGCCTAGCATTCCTTGAAGGAATGCATATCACCCGCCACCTTTCATCCCACAGTTTGACACTAAGATCATCTTGTGATGAGAAACTTGTAGCGTTTTGGTCAAACCTTGTAAATAACGTTATGAACCATCTCATGTGATATTCTGAGATCTCAGCTGGTCTGTTAGAGCTCAGAGTCTGGCTGGTGGACCACTCTCAGCTACTACCACTCCACACGTTAGATCAGGACAACAAGGAGGGGTTGTTTGTTTTTATTTTGAAACACAAAAATTAACTTCAGTAATGAGTTGTTTTTATAGTCAACAAGAGCAGCAACAGTCCACAAGTTAGTAAAATAGAGTAATGAAAAGTCAAAGCATGAATTCCTTCAGACAACCATCCTGAATTTATGTAACTTTAACTTTATGACAGTTTGTGTTCTTTAGGGGAAACATAAACCACCTTACAGAAATGATTCAAAATACTCATGTTTTATTATTTGATTCATGAATTAGTCTAAATTTTTGAACTTTCTCAGCTTCAAATTAAAATATCTAATTTAAATGATAAAATTATTTTAAAGGCCTTTAGGTTAAAGAAAACTCCACATTACAGGTTTTTTTTTTCTTTGTTGTTAAATTGAACAAAAATATATTTTATGTCAGTTTGTGGGGAAAGAAAGTCATTTTCCTCTTTTAATTTGTCCAAAAGTATTTGTTGTTAATTTTTTTAAAGATTTCAGTTGAGAGTTTTTGAAGACCCTCCAGCCCCCCGGACCCTCCAGAACCGTTAGCTGAAAATGATGCTGTGTTTTTGTTAAATGTGCACGTGTTGCTCGGTGGTCAGACATGGAGGTTTTGTTTTCCTGAAAGTGTCCTCGTGCACGACACCAGTTTGTGTTTCATTAGTTCTTCTACTGAAGCAGATGTTTTAGCAGCTGCTGCAGCCGCTGCATCAACTATTGACGTCCTGCTTTGGGGGAAGCCAACAGGAGTCAGACGTTCTGAGCTGAGGAGCGCACGATTCTTCAGCCTGCATGCACGTGGAACAGCTTCTCATACTAAATGTTGACTTGTGCACAATAAAAGTGTCTTTTTGCTCTTTACACTCCAACTAAAACTATTTTGTGGGACGAGACGAGACTCGGCAGCAGCGTCCAGCTGGGAACAACGCAGCACTTCCAGGGTACGTTGAAGTCTGTCCCGGTAATCTTTACAGAGGTTTACACATGGAACAAGGAAAACTTCACCAAGTCAGCTAATACAACAATTAAAAGTACAGAGATGAAGGTCAGAAACATTACTGATAGCAATGTTTTTATGATGAGACAAAGATGTGATGAAAAGTTGTATTTATAACGGTTTCAAACGGCTGATTGTC
Organism: Garcialebias charrua; assembly: GCA_038048925.1. Lineage (NCBI taxonomy): Eukaryota > Metazoa > Chordata > Actinopteri > Cyprinodontiformes > Rivulidae > Garcialebias > Garcialebias charrua. The sequence continues at coordinate 9,905 of JBBPBX010097826.1, forward strand.
CCTGATGAACACTAAAGGGCCGTAAAGTTACTGTGAGCTTACAGGAGCATTTCAAACTATTCTGACTAAATAAAAGACTTTACAAGGATTTTTAGTCTTTGTCAGGAACATCTGTGGTTATTGACAGCACCAAAATAAAACATTAAAATGTGGGGCTGATTTTAGACCATCAAAGGGTTAAATGAATGAAACATTTATAACTGAATAAATTGTGAAGTATCAGGGAATGATTTTAGTTGGACAAACATAGAAAACCTCCAACAGCTGCAGTGAACTGACCTCAGAACCTCCAGTCTACAGTTTGGACTCTCCAGGAAACCACAGAGCTCCTTCACTACAGAGTCAGACAGGTTGTAACTCAGATCCAGTTGTGTCAGATGGGAGGGGTTGGACTTCAGAGCTGAGACCAGAGAAGAACAGCTGATCTCTGACAAACTGCAGTTATCCAAACTGAATAAAGAATAAAAGATGTGAGCTGAAGCAACAGGATGCAGGTTCAAACTGAAATATGAACTAAATGATTGAAGTGGACAGAATTAGTTTTACTGGATGTCAGAGACACAAAAACTGAATCCATTCAAGGCCTAGCATTCCTTGAAGGAATGCATATCACCCGCCACCTTTCATCCACAGTTTGACACTAAGATCATCTTGTGATGAGAAACTTGTAGCGTTTTGGTCAAACCTTGTAAATAACGTTATGAACCATCTCATGTGATATTCTGAGATCTCAGCTGGTCTGTTAGAGCTCAGAGTCTGGCTGGTGGACCACTCTCAGCTACTACCACTCCACACGTTAGATCAGGACAACAAGGAGGGGTTGTTTGTTTTTTATTTTGAAACACAAACATTTATTTCAATAACGAGTTGTTTTTATAGTCAACAAGAGCAGCAACAGTCCACAATACATGTGTTAGTAAAATATCAGAGTAATGAAAAGTCAAAGCATGAATTCCTTCAGACAACCATCCTGAATTTATGTAACTTTAACTTTATGACAGTTTGTGTTCTTTAGGGGAAACATCAACCACCTTACAGAAATGATTCAAAATACTCATGTTTTATTATTTGATTCATGAATTAGTCAAAATGTTTGAACTTTCTCAGCTTCAAATTAAAATATCTAATTTAAATGATAAAATTATTTTAAAGACCTTTAGGTTAAAGAAAACTCCACATTACAGTTTTTTTTTTCTTTGTTGTTAAATTGAACAAAAATACAGGTAGTCCCCGACTTACGAGCGCTCTGACCTACGAGGTTCCGGACTTACGAGCTGGCGAATTTTTGGAAAAAACGCAAAAAATACCAAGTTTTTCTGTGTTTTTTCACCACAGTTCGTTAGCTAAACATGTGGACACACGTTTCCGATCATTTTTATGCACTCGTAAGCAGTTTTTCGATGAAAAACGAGTGTTTGTAGTCGCGCTAGCAAAACCGTTCCAACTTACGAGCGAAATTCCGGACTTACGAGACACGTGGCGGCCGTTCCAAGTTACGAATTTTCGCTTTACGAGCGCCTCGGATGAACGGAACTCGCTCGTAAGTCGGGGACTACCTGTATATTTTATGTCAGTTTGTGGGTAAAGAAAGTAATTTTCCTCTTTTAATTTGTCCAAAAGTATTTGTTGTTAATTTTTTAAAGATTTCAGTTGAGAGTTTTTGAAGACCCTCCAACCCCCCGGACCCTCCAGAACAATTAGCTGAAAATGATGCAGTCTTTTTGTTAAATGTGCACGTGTTGCTCGGTGGTCAAACATAGAGGTTTTGTTTTCCTGAAAGTGTCCTCGTGCACAACACCAGTTTGTGTTTCATTAGTTCTTCTACTGAAACAGATGTTTTAGGTGTGTGGTCGTAAGATGGAGTAAGTCACACTTGCCGGTGCTCCAGTTGAAACTTGTTTTTTAGTACCACCAAGCCCTCTACAGTTAATATTTTTTGCCTATTATCACGCACACAACTTCCTTCAAACATCTCTTTTAAAGATTTTAAATTAAAAAATGTCTCAAAAGTCGACAAGATCGAAGAAGGACGCTGAGAAGGATGACGCTGGCCTGGTAACCCTCGAGGCAATTACCTCGCTGCTCGAGGAGCACCGCGCGGCGCTGTCAGCTGAGTTCAAACAAACTTTCCACCAGCTGGATCTCAAACTGGACCAGACTCGGCTCGCGGTGGAGGAACACGGCCAGCGTGTGTCATCACTGGAACTTGTCACTAACGACCTGAGCCAGCGCATGTCGGAGGTGGAAAACACCTGCTCAACTCTCCAGGAGGAAAACACCAGACTAAAATCTAAACTAGCAGATTTAGAAAGTCGAAGCAGACGGCAAAATATTCGTGTGCTGGGTTTACCGGAGTCTATTGAGAGCGGACGTCCCACAGACTTCTTTTCCAACCTGCTGTGCGACATCTACGGGCGTGACACGCTTCCTTCTCCACCCGAACTGGACCGGGCCCATCGAACCCTCGCTCCGAAACCCGCCTCGGACCAGCGGCCGCGCCCGGTTATCCTGCGAGTGCACCGGGTCCAGGTGAAGGAGCTCATGATCCGGGAGGCTCGACGCAGAGGCAGGCTTGAATACCAGGGAAAACCGGTGCGGATCGTGGAAGATTACTCCCCAGAAGTCCTTAACCAGCGAGTGGAATATAAGGACGTGATGGCTGCGCTGTACTCTCTGGGCTTAAAACCTGCTTTGCTTTTTCCTGCTCGACTCCGCGTGACTTTACCTGATGGAAACAGAAAGTGGCTGGGCTTGGTCGAGGAGGCGCAGAAGTTCATAGACACCTTTCAGGCTTCACAGCGCAAGTAACATTTAAACTTTTTCTTTGACTGATGAGCAACGCGCTGTTCCCGCACTGGCTTTGATTATTACACTAAACTATTGTTCA
>JBBPBX010097828.1:0-12791 GCA_038048925.1 Garcialebias charrua
ATATGACGGCCTAATCACATCAATCTGATCTGTATTATTAAAAACTCCCCACACTGATTACCTGTAAGGATTTAGCATGACAAATACATATGATCAATTATTATTGATAATCAGTGATTAGAACTCTCATTCGAGCTCAAATCCTCAGTTTGAATCCCTTTTTGGGCTCTTCTGAGCATCTGTAAATTTTCTCTAGCTGTGACTGATAGTGTGGACGGATGTTTGTCTCTGTCTGTGTCTCTGACTCTGTGACAGATTGGAGACCTGTCCTTGGTGTCCCCCCTGCCTTCACCCAAAAGTAAATTCCATTCCATTTCACTTCCATTGTTAAACAAAGTTGTTGGTCACATAAAACCCTCAGGCTCCCTTGCTGAACCCATCCTCCCATCATTGTGTAAACAAGTCCTACCATCCATTGGGCAGCCTGCTCAAATTACAGACCAATCTCAAAACTCCCCTTTCTGTCCAAAATCCTAAAAAATAAAAAGTTTTACTCAGTTAAATCAATTTTTAAATAAGAACAAAATATTTTAGGTCTTTCAGTCTGGTCTTTCAGTCTGGTATCAAGCAGCTTCATAGCACAGAAACAGCTTTGGTTAAGGTTTGCAATGATATTCTGGTAGCAAATTTCTTTTCAAACAGGTACATTTCCAAGTAAAATGAAAACAGCAAAAGTAATTCCTTTTTTAAAGTGGTGATAAACATCAATTCTCTAATTATAGACCTATATCTCTTCTTCCTCAATTTTCACAGTAAAATTGTTTTTGCAACAATTTGACAAGTTTGTGGAAAAACATAAATTATCATCTTATTGCCAATATGGATTTAGACCCAAAAGGTCAACTTAAATGGCTGTAGTTCAATTAGTAGAAGTTAGTAATTAGTAGAAATAAATAGATGCCATTTTCTGCATTATGGTGTATTTTAATGGATTGTTTAGCATCTAGTTTTACCTACATAAGTAAACACTTGATTCAACAAGTATTTTAGAGTTAATGGCACAACATGAAGTAGATTGGCCAACAGCTCTCCTTGTGTGAATAGAGCATACTCCACTTCTATTACACATCCTAGCCACAGTTTATGAAACATAGTATAGCCTCAGTATAGCCTCACCCCTCCCTGGGCTGCCACCTTACCGTGGTGGAGGGGTTTGAGTGTCCCAATGATCCTAGGAGCTATGCTGTCAGGGGCTTCATGCCCCTAGTAAGGTCACCCAAGGCAGACAGGTCCTAGGTGAGGGATCAGACAAAGTGCAGCCCAAAGACCCCTTATGATGAGTAAAATAAATGGACAAAATGTTCCCTCGCCCGGACGCGGGTCACCGGGGCCCCACTCTGGAGCCAGGCCCGGAGGTGGGGCACGTTGGCGAGCGCCTGGTGGCCGGGCTTTCACCCATGGAGCTCGGCCGGGCACAGCCCGAAGAGGAGACGTGGGTCCCCCTTCCCATGGGCTCACCACCTATGGGAGGGGCCAAAGGGGTCGGGTGCAATGTGGGATGGGTGGTGGCCGAGGGCGGGGACCCTGGCGGTCTGATCCTTGGCTACAGAAGCTGGCCATTGGGACATGGAATGTCAACTCTCTGGTGGGGAAGGAGCCTGAGCTAGTGTGCGAGGTCGAGAGATTCCGAGTAGAAATAGTCAGACTCACTTCAACACATGGCTCTGGCTCTGGAACCAGTTTCCTTGAGAGGGGTTGGACACTCTTCTACTCTGGAGTTGCCCATGGTGAGAGGCGCCGAGCAGGAGTGGGCATACTTTTTGCCCCCCATCTTGGTGCCTGTACGTTGGGGTTCACCCCGGTGAACGAGAGGGTAGCCTCCCTTCGCCTACGTGTGGGGGGATGGACTTTGACTGTTGTTTGTGCCTATGCGCCAAACGGCAGTGCAGATTACCCACCCTTTTTGGAGTCCTTGGAGGGGGTATATGAGAGTGCGCCTCCTGGGGACTCCCTTGTTCTGCTGGGGGATTTCAACGCTCACGTGGGAAATTACAGTGAGACCTGGAGGGGTGTGGTTGGGAGGAACGGCCCCCCTGATCTGAACCCGAGTGGTGTTTTGTTGTTGGACTTCTGTGCTCGTCATGGATTGTCCATAATGAACACCATGTTCCGGCATAAGGGTGTACATATGTGCTCTTGGCACCAGGACACCCTAGGTCGTAGTTCGATGATCGACTTTGTTGTTGTCTCATCTGATCTGCGGCCGTATGTCCTGGACACTCGGGTGAAGAGAGGGGCAGAGCTGTCAACTGACCACTACCTGGTGGTGAGTTGGCTCCGATGGTGGGGGAGGATGCCGGTCAGACCTGGCAGACCCAAACGTATTGTGAGGGTCTGTTGGGAACGTCTGGCAGAGTCTCCCGTAAGACGGAGCTTTAACTCCCACCTCCGGGAGAGCTTTGAACACGTTCCGAGGGAGGCGGGGGACATTGAGTCCGAGTGGGCCATGTTCCGCGCCTCTATTGTCGAGGCAGCTTATCAGAGTTGTGGCCGCAAGGTTGTTGGTGCCTGTCGTGGTGGCAACCCTCGAACCCGGTGGTGGACACCGGCGGTGAGGGATGCTGTCATGCTGAAGAAGAGTCCTTATGCTGCGTTCCAGTTGTCCTCGGAGGTCGTAATTACGAGCTTCCGAGCAGTAAATATGAACTGGAACGCCCCCTCAGGTCGTAATTACAACTCGTGAACTCTGTGTAGCCGCACGGCACCCGAGATCTCCGAGATCATCGTTTCAAGATGGCTGCTCCTCGCATCAACAGTGAGTGAAAGAGTTACTTTTTACCCTTTTTCGCAGTTCTGTGTGGTTTACTCAACCGTAACTTCACATTAATGCATTCAGGCATTGTAGTTCTTTACAGTAATGATAATGATATGTTTAAACAGCCGCTGTGCGTCGACAATGGCTCGCTAAACGGCTGTGAGGCGGCATTGTTGTTGTTTAGCACAGTACTCGTTTTAGCTGTTCAGCGTTCATTGTTTATCATTAACTCAGTAACACATGTCGTACTTTACAGTGATTATTATACAATAAGTCGCCTAATAATTAGAGGGTGTTTCTAAGCTGTTTGTGTTTTCTAAAGAACGTGATTGTTGTCGTGTTGATGATGTAGCTGCGTCGGAGACCTGCAACCTCGTTGTTCTTTGTTCACCTTTACATGTGTTTTTAGCTAGTAAACTAATGTTTTGCACCATAAACTGTTTTTAAAAGATCTATCAAGATTTATCTTGGCTTGTCAGGGTGGGAATCCAGTTTAACAGAATCAATTATTTTGTTTAAAAAAAATGCAAAACTTGAAACCCAAACCATCCTGTTCATCCACAGCTGTGTGTGTCTTGTGTGTGTGAGACAGTGAAAATCGAGCTTATTTATTATTGTGGGTTAGTTTTGTGAGTTACTGCTATGATGTGATTTGTTGTTAACCATGTGTATATTTCTTTGCAGTTTATGTGGACATGGATGCGAAGATGTTCCTGGACCCAAACAGACAAACCTGTTTCCCTGGTCCCTTGTTCCAGAGGAATGGTGACTCCTTGACATATTTTATGGATGAAAATCTAACTGTACACGTCCAGTTAGTGCAACTCAACGACTCTACAGCAGTATTGTATTCTCTGCATGTGCCAGCTGCTACTGGAAGTGTCTTTATGGGTCCAACATTCCTAATTATGATTTTTTTTGTAGTTAGTAATTTTGATTTAGTTTTAGCTGGTAGCTCATTTTACCGAGATCTCAGACCTACCTCAAATTGTACCTGTGCCTTGTTGTCAAACAGTACTTTATTAAAAACAATTTGAAATAACAAATGCACAAATTCTTCTGTCTTACTTCACAATAAGCGTGGTTTTTCATTAGAATAAAGGAAAGGAGGTAATGAAAAGAAACTATTTAGAATAAAAGTAAATTCATTGTAAAAGAGGAACACCTCTGGTATAAAAACACGACAATTTGTCATGATGCACTGAATAGTTTTTCATTAATGTTGTTGGAAACCGATGTACAGTACTTGCAGATAAACTAGTGCTATTTGTTTTAGCCTTTCCTGTACTTCATGCATTTCACACATCTTCTGTCTATTCCTGACATTCGAACAAAGTGTTTTACAGCAGTTTGTATTTAAAAAAAGGTTTTACACAGTTGTCCTAATTGATCTATAATTAAAATTGTTAAAATCAAGTACATATTATGTCTGTCTTTGAACTTGAGATAATTTCTTTCCCGACTTCTCAGATACTTTGAAACTTTTAATCAGGTGTTTTTGTTGTGGGAAACTAAGTTTTGCAGCTGGTTTTTGAAGCATGTTTTTGTAGCTGTAAAAAGTGTGTTTACCTATACCAGCTTATGTTTTTGGCGTGGTTTATCCACACTCATATAAATGACAGCGAGAGAGTGGCATGTCAGATAAACACATTTAATCATAACACTAGAACATTTTTTGACAATTTATGACAAGCTAATACAAGTACAGCATCCACACATCACAGTAACGTATACGGTGAAAGGCAGCAGCAGATAACGCTTTCTCACATGCGTTAGGCCAGGAGATGAAGGTGTGTCCCAGTGTGCAAATGGCCTTCAGTACTTCCATGATGATCCTGTGTGCTGAGGACTGCGAGACCAAATTTGTCAGACATCTCCCTGAAGCTGTTCTGGTTGGCCATGTACCACAGGAACATCAGGACCTTCTTTTCTACAGGGACTGGTGCTGCACCTTGACAGTGCTCCTTCCTTATGCCTTTCTCCTGCAGCTGCATCATTACAGATGTGAACTGGGTCTTGTTGACTCTGAAATGACGCACAAACTTGTTGTCATCCATGTTCAGCATCACCTCCCATAGTCTTCATGATTATTCCATGTGTCTGTAGGTTTGTGTGTATCAGCAGCATCCTAAAATACAAAGAAATTTCAAGTTTAATAACAATTTTAACAATAAACAGTAAAACATGTCTGCTGATGCATGCTCAATAATCCAGGTAGAAAATTTTTAAAAAGCTAAGTGTGGTCCTCTGGACATTCAAAAAACAAAACAAAGCAAGAAAACACTTTTTTTTGTTGTTGCTTTGTTTAGTTTTTTGAATGTCCAGAGGACCACACTTAGCTTTTTTTATGTCTGCTAATTATGCTGAGGTAGTAAAAAAGAACAGAAAAACCTCATGTTCAGCACTTTCTGACTTTATTTATCTAATGATAACTTCTGTACTGCTGCTATTTTCCTAAAAGAGATCGAATTAAAACTATAAAATAGATGTGAAAGAAGAGCCTCGATCATAATGATCAAAAATAAGCTTATTTATTTTAAAAAATACTGGTTGAAACAACATACCTGGTTAACGTTTCAAGAGCCTCAGAATTGCTCTTCAACTTCGCTGCTAATTGGTCTAGAAACCTTTTATTAATCCAACAAAGCAAGAACAACAACAGCCTTGTAGCGGGCGTCCATCTTGTTTTGGTCGTCGCTCCGACAAGCTAACTGGAACGCATTCAACTCGGAAATACCGTCATTCCGGGTTCCTAATTCCGACTTCCGATGCAACTGGAACGCAGCATTAGGCCTTTTTGGCCTGTGGGACCCCGGAAGTAGCAGATAGGTACCGACAGTCCAAGCGGCATGCGGCTCGGGTGGTTGCTGAGGCAAAAACTCGGGCGTGGGAGGAGTTCGGAGAGGCCATGGAGAATGACTTCCGTACGGCTTCGAAGCGATTCTGGTCCACCATCCGGCGTCTCAGGGGGGGAAAGTGGTACGCGACCAACACCATTTATGGTGGGGATGGCATGCTGTTGACCTCAACTCGGGATGTTGTGAGTCGGTGGGCGGAGTACTTCGAAGACCTCCTCAATCCTACTGGCACGTCTTCCACTGAGGAAGCGGAGCCTGGGGACTTTGGGTCGGGCTCTCCAATCTCTGGTGCTGAGGTCACCGAGGTGGTTAAAAAGCTCTGCGGTGGTAGGGCTCCGGGGATGGATGAGATTTGCCCTGAGTTCCTTAGGGCTCTGGATGTTGTGGGGTTGTGTTGGCTTACACACTGCAATATCGCGTGGACATCAGGGGCAGTTCCCTTGGATTGGCAGACTGGGGTGGTGGTTCCTCTATTCAAAATGGGGAACCGTAGAGTGTGTTCCAACTATAGGGGGATCACACTCTTAAGCCTCCCTGGTAAGGTCTATTCAGGGGTTCTGGAGAAGAGGGTCCGTCGGATAGTCGAACCTCGGATTCAAAGTCAAAGTCAAAGTCAACTTTATTGTCAGAACTGCAATACAGTATGTACAGGACATACACAGGACCGAAATTGCTTTTCTCTCAGTCCCTCGGTGCAACAGTAACCATCTAAACACTAAACACTAAAACATTTAATAAACATAAGCATAAAATAGTAAAAGTGTAACACTGTCCTGAGTTTTTTCATAATAGTATAAAAGTATGAAAATTTACACCAACACTGAAACACCAAACACCCCTGAAACACCAAACACCCAATGAACATAAGCATAAAATGAAATAACAAAAGTGTAATACTGTCCTGAGTTTTTGCATAGTAGTATAAAAAGTATAAAAAGTATATCTATAAAATAAACTGAAGGTTCTAGCATTGACATTTGCAAAGAGTGGCACAGCAGCATATAAGTTAATTACACAGTATATGTATGAGGTAGTCAGTGGTGGGATGTAACTAAGTATAAATACTTTGTTACTGTACTTAAATAAATTTTTCATGTATCTGTACTTTACTTAAGTAGAGTTAAACATGGGTACTTTTTACTTTTACTCCACTACATTTTACATGAAGTATCTGTACTTTCTACTACACTACATTTCTATAATGTGTTGAGTTACAAGTTACATTCATGTTGCAGCTTTTTGATTTGTCGTTAGTTTGAAATGATGTCAAGATGGGAGTTGGTCCATTGAATCACTGCAAAGTGGACAGGTAACATTACACCCGCCTTCAAGAAGAGCTGAATCAATGACATATATTCTAGTATATACATTGAGCTGGGAGCACCCACAGCACCACTAACACACGCAAAATGAATTCCACCACAGAGATTCTGCCAGAAAATACACCAACACCCATGGCCTTATTGAAACATTATTCAAAGACTATTACTGAAAGACTATTGAAAGACTGTTCAGTCAGATTCTGTTCAGACAGATTCTCTCTCCCAAAAGAGCCAGACTGGACTAAAAAAACTTTGAAAACCAACTTCATCTGAACTTGAACAAGAAATTATTGCTGCAATATTAAAATGTGTCAGTTCATGATGTTAGAAGACAAGAGATGTCTCCAAATGACTCAACACTCAGGTCCAAGTTTCGAAAATGGTGTCAGGAAGGTAAAATATTGTTCACTATTGACCCATTACAAAGTTGACTTGACAGTATTTTAACTAGAGTTGATGACAAACTGCAGTTGAAATGATCAGATGTTCATTTGTTAGTTGTGTCTAATGCTCCTTTTTTTCTGTCAGACAACTTTTACTTAAATGTGTTTACTGCAGTTAAAATGACACATTGGTTTGTGTTAAATAAAAACTTTCACAGGTATAATCTTTCTTATTTTGCTTAATGTCATTTAACTCTGTAGGTCATCCCTGAAATTCTGACGCACAAAATCACAAGTCCAAGTGTGAACTGTGTCACAGAGTAAACACAATAAAAACATGTACAGTACTGTATTATCTGCAGCATTGTTCATTAAAATGACTCAACACTATTAATGTATTACAGAAAATATACATACAGTATGCACACTTATGATATTGTAGATCATTGGATTAGGTAATACATTCAGCAAGTACTTTTACTTTAATACTTTTAAGTATTTTTAAAATCAAGTACTTATTTACTTCTACTTAAGTAAAAACATTAATATGGTACTTCTACTTTTACTAGAGTACATTTTTGTCTGTTTATTTGTACTTTTACTTAAGTACAGTGTTTGAGTACTTTCTCCACCACTGGAGGTAGTTGATGTTGGTATAGAGGCAAAGTGGCATATGCAGTGAGGCACATAAGGCACATTTGGCATCCTTAGATAAGGCTAGTCAGAGAATGCTGTATATGTATCTGCAGTAGTGTAGATAAAAGTAGTGTAAATGTAAACAGTAGTAATAAATGTAAAGCAGTAGTAATAAATGTAAACCGTATTAATAAATGTAAACAGTGAATGTAAACAGTAGTATGACTATAGGCAGTAATGTAATACAAACATTAGTGCAAATATGAGAAGTAGTGCAAACTGAATGAGTACATGACCGAGAGTTTAGTGAATAACCCGTTTGATGACACAGGGTCCAGTGTTAAAAACTTTGTGTTGAGTGGTAATGTGTGAGAAAGTTTTTTGTGTTAAGGCAGTTCAAATGGGAGGGGAGGCAGAGCAGGCAGAGTGTTTAGCATTCTGACTGCCTGATGAACAGAGCTGTCTCTCAGTCTGCTGGTTCGAGCCTGGAGACTCCTCAGTCTCCTCCCTGATGGCAGCAGTCTAAAGCAGCTGTGTAGTGGGTGCAGTTACCATGGCAACAAGCACACCCACCCCTCCAAGACAATTACCGCATTGCAAAACAAAGACTGATGAGTTTGAAAAGAAAACTAAAGAAAGATGTTGTGCTATACAGCAGGTATCAAGAAGTAGTGGAAACCTACCTAAATGAAGGAATGGCTGAGGAGGTGCCAAGAGAGGAAATGGCTGAAAGCAAGGTGACATACTATCTACCTCATCATGCAGTGATAAGGGAAGATAAGGCATCAACAAAGCTAAGAGTTGTGTTTGATGCCTCTTCTCACGAAGAAGGAAGCCCATCCCTGAATGATTGCCTCATAACAGGTCCTAACTTAAACCCGGACCTGATGAATGTTCTGCTCAAGTTCAGGCTGCATCATATTGCCTACATGGCGGACATTAAAAAGGCATTTCTGCAAATATCGCTATCAGAAAGAGACCGGGATGCAGTGAGATTCTTGTGGTTCTCAGGACCACCTACAGATGACACAGATGAACATTTGCTTGTGCTCAGGATGACAAGAGTGGTGTTCGGAGCTTCATCGAGCCCATTCTTACTAGCTGCTACTATAAGGAAACATCTGAGACAATACCGTTCAGAACAACCAGAAGTGGTAGAAACCATCAATTCATCTCTCTATGTAGATGACTTCATTTCAAGTTCAAGTGAGTTGAAAGAGGCCTTCACAGTAACTACCACAACCAAGAACATCATGGCTGCTGCAGGAATGGAGTTATGTAAATGGACAACAAACTCGGCTGAGCTCAAAGAAATGTGGCAAGGAAGTTCAATGGATAGCACCACACAACCAGAGACATGTGGGTCAGTGCTAAAGTTACTACTTCCGGCACTCGGCAAGGCAGGTCGCATATCTTTCTGCTCTTCCCTCCCTAAGTTTTTCCTACTCCCTGCTTGCTTTTTGTCTCGTCTGCGACCCTTCAGCGCTCACTCGAACCAATATGGAATTAATCAATTGGGCTGTTTCTTCAATGGATAAGATTTTTTCCACGAAGCGGACCGTGCCAGGAGAAGCTGTCTGTCCCTCCGACACACACGCGGCTGGATACGTGCTGGACTCGTGGGGTCAGTGGCAGCCCATGTGTCTGTCCGTTCTGAGTGTGGAGGACGTGGAGGATTTGTGGATTATTGGATTATTGGTAGCAACTGCTCTGTTTTTTGGCGTAAGCGGAGTTGTTTGTTATCGGAAGCTGAGGGAGGCTTCGGCGGCTATCAGAGCGCTGTCGGCACTGCCTGATCAGCAAAATTCTCTGAACCGGGCCGTGAGCTCCTCATCCCAGCTGCTGTATGAGCTCAATCGCACGATTGGTGCAGTGGTGGACCACCGTGCACCTGCTGTCCGTTTTGGGACTTGTTTGCAGCCACCCCGGATCAATCAAGGGACAGGTGGAAGTTCATGAAGCGGGGCAGAGCAGAACCACATATTTGGATTTCTTTCGGCCGTGAAACAGCACCACAGACTTGGAGGCGGCAGTGGAAAAGAACACTGTGGTCTATTGGATAACAAACAAGAACATTATCTGGCTTCTGCACATGTCCTTGAAAAGCAGGCTGTGGGAATCCATTCTCCTAGAGTGAGGAGCTGAAGAGCCCCCCCCCCTCCCCCTCCCCAGAGATTTCTGTGAAGCTTCAGATAACACCCAGCTGCACATCTGCTGAACTCTGTGTTTGTCTGAAATTAATCATAGACTCAATCTCCTTGCCTGCCGTCTCTCCTTTGTTATTGTAACTAAATGTGCTCTTTGATATGGTTTTTACTGGATCACGCGGTGTCTTGAAGACAAAATGTGATTCATCTTTTTTTAATATCAATGCTGTGAATCCCAGTGTTTCTGCCTGTTTTCCTGCTTTTGACCTTCATCTGGGGACAGATTGGGCCTGGCCGCGCTAAGAGCATATCATGTGTTGAATAAACATATCGTGTGTTGATAAACATATCGTGTGTTGATAAAACATGTCATGTGCTTTGTTTTGCTGCAGCTTTTTGCACTCATTCTATCTACTGGATGCTGCAACTACATATTTACGTTGTAATTGGTGAAAATTGATGCAATGTTAATAAACCTTCTTGATTCTTGATGTGGGTCAGTGCTAAAGGTCCTGGGTTTAGTGTGGAGGCCAGTAACAGATGAGTTTGTGTTCGACTTCAGACAACTACTGGACATTTTAAAGGAGAAAAGGAACACAAAAAGAAGTGTCCTGCAGTCGTCTACTCGCATATTCGACCCGTTAGGCTTCTTGACCCCTTTCACCATCAGAATTAAGTGTTTGTTTCAAGAAATGTGGGAGAGAGGAATAAAGTGGGATGAAGAACTGCCACCCGATTTGTCCAAAAAGTGGCAGCAGTGGTGTTCAGAGCTCCCTCAATTACACCAGATGACAATCCCACGATGGCACAAAATAGACATGCAACAACTGAACAGTCAGGATGTAAAGTTACATGTGTTTTGTGACTCAAGTGAACGTGCCTACAGTTCAGTCGCTTATCTGCAAGGAAGGGCTAAGGAAGGGGAAATGATAATGAGTCTGGTAGCATCCAAGTCCAGGGTGGCTCCACTCAAAAGGATGACACTGCCCCGGCTGGAGCTAATGGGAGCCGTAATAGCAGCAAGGTTTGGAAACACGCTCATTAAAGCTCTCCAACTAGACCAAAACCAGTTACATTTATGGACAGACTCTATGATAGTGTTACATTGGATTCAAAGTTCTGCCAGCAGGTGGAAGCAGTTTGTGGCCAATAGAGTTACAGAAATCCAGTCTCTAACAGATCCACAGGCATGGTCGCATTGCCAAGGAAAAGTCAATCCAGCCGATCTTCCCACCAGAGGGTTGTCTGTTCAAGCACTGATCCAGAGCACATTATGGTGGCATGGGCCTGGCAGACTAACATTACCTGATCAGTCAGAAAGCATTCAGGAACCGGTGCAGGAAAACGAGGTGAAATCTGAAATGAGAGCCAAACACCAGGTTGCAGTTGCACTTGGTCAATCAAGATGCAGAGTACTTAAAACCAATATTAGAGCTGTGGGAGTCAGTCTCCCCACAATCACAGACATTTACACCTCCAGATGCAGAAAAAGAGCCACCTGCATCATGAAAGACCTCACTCACCCAGCACACTCACTCTTTGCACCACTCCCCTCGGGACGGAGGTTGAGGAGCATCAAATGTAGAACCACTAGACTGAGGAACAGCTTCTACCCTGAGGCTGTCAGACTCATGAATAAATAAATAATAAGAATAAACACTGCAAAATGTCACATCATGCTGATGCTGATCTGTTTCTTGTTGCTGCGTTCATCTGTGACCATCTGCTCATGTTCGTGCTGCTGTTTATAATGATGTTTTTCTACTACATTAGGGCTTAGTGTATTACTAGCTGATGTCTCTCTTAGTTAATCCTAGATGTTATTATTGTTTTTCTCTTGCATTTGTTGTTGGATGTAACTGGGACCCTGTGTACATAATCTCGTTTTCAACACATGTACTACATGCGGTGCAAATGACAATAAATTCTCTCTGACTCTGACTCTGACTCTGAAAAATACAGCAAGTTAAGGAAAGTGCTCAGAGTGACAGCCTGGGTATGGAGATTTATCACAAATGCCCGCTTCAGTGCAAAAATCAGTGGTGAGCTGACAACAGAAGAGTTGGAAAGGGCAGAAAATCACTGGATAAAGGTGACTCAGAACCAATGTTTCAAGTCAGAAATTGAAATGCTGAAGCAAGATAAATACCCTAACTCTGACTCTAAAATTCGAGAACTGAAACCATTTCTAGATGAAGATGAGCTGCTTTCTGTTGGAGGAAGGCTGCAACAATCCGAACTTTCATACAGAGAAAGACACCCATGGATTTTACCTGGTCATCACAGATACACAGAAATGTTGGTGCAGAGTCAACATGAGAAACTGATGCATGCAGGTGTACGAGACACTCTAGTGCAAACTAGGGAAAGATATTGGATTGTGAGAGCACGCCAAGTAGTCAAGAAGGTTGTGTCAAGATGCACATTTTGTAAGAAATTCAATGCCAAAGCGGGACAACAGACTACTGCACCACTGCCAAAAAACAGAATCATAGAATCCCCACCATTCGAGGTCACAGGTGTGGACTTTGCTGGGCCGCTCTATGTAAAGGAACAAAGCTCCATGAAGAAGTCATATGTTGCCCTGTTTACCTGTGCTGTAACTAGAGCAGTCCATTTAGAGCTAGTTTCAGATCTGTCCACAAAAAGCTTTCTGCTGGCTCTAAAAAGATTCATCTCAAGAAGAGGTT
>JBBPBX010097830.1:0-12790 GCA_038048925.1 Garcialebias charrua
TATATATATATGTATATATATATATATATATATATATATATATATATATATATATATATATATATATATATATATATATATATATATATATATATATATATATATATATATATATATATATATATTCTCTCTCTTTTGTTTTCTATTGTTTATTGTTTGTTTGTTTATTGTTTAAGGAAATTCTACCATTGCTGTTCATTGTTCTTTAGTTTTAGCAGGTCGCTTTCGTAAATGAGCCCATGAGGTTCAAAAGATTTACCTGACTAAATAAAGGTTGAATGAATTTTCAATGGAGAAAGTCCAGACCCTTGTCTGAAGCGAAGTGAAGGACAGGGTCTGGTTTTAACCAGGCTAGGACCACCCCTACTCCATTTCTCTTTCTATCCACACCATGGTAAAACAGTTTGAACCCTGCTCCAATACTGCGAGCCTTGCTGCCCTTCCACTTGGGTCTCTTGGACACATAAAACATCTACCTTTCTTCTCTGCATCATGTCAGCCAGCTCTCTACCTTTGCCTGTCATTGTCCCCACATTTAGAGTTGCAACCCTCAGTCCTACATTCTTCACTTTCCTCCTCTCCCTCCGTCTCCTGACACGTTTCCCTCCTCGGGGTCTTCGACTAACAGTAGTACAATTTCCGCCGGCACCCTGTTTGTCAACAGCACCGGTGGCGGACGTTGTTAACCCGGGCCTCGACCGATCCGGTATGGTTTCACTTTGATGAACTCGCATTATAGTTTTGGCAATTGTTTTACATCGGATGCCATTCCTGACACAACCCTCACCATTTACCCGGGCTTGGGACCGGCACAAGAGATACACTGGCTTGTGCTCCCATTTTCTTGTCACACATTAAATATTACACACGAACAATTAATCAATTCAAAAGCATAACTAAATTTGTTTCTAGACTTCTCCATACTGTCATTTGTGCTTTAGAAATATATTTAATGATAAAACCTAAACCAGCATTAAATGTGTTTTTGTTAAATCCTTGACAGAGCAGGTTTTTCAAAGGAACTGTGAGAAACAGCAGCAATGCCCGTGGTATTTTTTGGCAACATTGCATTAGACAATTTCCAGCTTGGATATTTTCCAGATACACATCTGTGATAAATCCATTTGGATATTTTCATGATACCCATACATAATAAATCATAGTACAGGTAGTCCCCGACTTACGAGCGAGTTCCGTCACTAGGGGGCGCTCGTAAGTCAAAAATTCGTAAGTAGGATCACATAGTAAAAAAAAAAAAAATTTTTTTTTTTTTTTTACTTTTTTTTTTTTTTTATAAATGAATACATGTACAGTACTGGACAGTCACCAAGCACTTAGCCTATCCTAACACAGTTTTTAAAGATGAAGGAATAAGTTGAATTGTCTCCCTTTCACATAAAGGGAGCAAGCTCCCTATGGAGCCTGCAGGGAGGAGGGAGACAATTCAACTGACTCCTTCATCTTTAAAAACTGTGTTAGGATAGGCTAAGTGCTTGGTGACTGTACAGTACTGTACATTTATCTATTTATTAAAAATATACAGTATATACAGTATTTTTATTTTTTATTGTTTTTTATTTATAAATAGATAAATGTACAGTACTGTACAGTCACCAAGCACTTAGCCTATCCTAACACAGTTTTTAAAGATGAAGGAGTCAGTTGAATTGTCTCCCTCCTCCCTGCAGGCTCCATAGGGAGCTTGCTCCCTTTATGTGAAAGGGAGACAATTCAACTTATTCCTTCATCTTTAAAAACTGTGTTAGGATAGGCTAAGTGCTTGGTGACTGTCCAGTACTGTACATGTATTCATTTATAAAAAATAAAAAAAAAGTAAAAAAATAAAAAAAATAATTTTTTTTTTTTTTTTTTTTAATGAGATGCATGCTCGTAAGTCCGGGACCTCGTAAGTCAGAGCGCTCGTAAGTCGGGGACTACCTGTATATCTTCCGGATACACATCTGTGATAGATCCTAGTATTGGATATTTTCTGGATACCCATACATAATAAATCCTAGTATTGGATATTTTCCGGATACACATCTGTGATAGATCCTATTGGATATTTTCATGATATCCATACATAAATACCCATAATTCATAGGGAAAACGTAGGACAGACACAAATCTCACAAAATACGTTCAGGGGGTTATGGAGAACAAGATCTGTGAGTTTGGTGGTCCTATCACTGCGTTTAGTTGGAAATCCTAACCCCAATTTGTCAAAATACAAATACCCATAATTCATAGGTTAAACGTAGGACAGACACTAATCTCACAGATTGCGGTCAAGATTCTCGTGGAGAACAGGATATGTGAGTTTGGTGGTCCTATAACTGCGTTTAGTTGGAAATCCTAACCCCAATTTGTCAAAATACCATAATCCAAAAAAAAGTGTTGGGAAAGTGTTGAAAGTTCACGACACAGACAGACAGACACGAATCTCACAGATTGCGGTCAGGATTGTCGTGGAGAACAGGATCTGTGAGTTTGGTGGTCCTATCACTGCGTTTAGTTGGAAATCCTAACCCCAATTTGTCAAAATACCATAATCCAAAAAAAAGTGTTGGGAAGGTGTTGAAAGTTCACGACACAGACAGACAGACACAAATCTCACAGATTACGGTCAGGATTGTCGTGGAGAACAGGATCTGTGAGTTTGGTGGTCCTATCACTGCGTTTAGTTGGAAATCCTAACCCCAATTTGTCAAAATACCATAATCCAAAAAAAAAGTGTTGGGAAAGTGTTGAAAGTTCACGACACAGACAGACAGACATGAATCTCACAGATTGCGGTCAGGATTGTCGTGGAGAACAGGATCTGTGAGTTTGGTGGTCCTATCACTGCGTTTAGTTGGAAATCCTAACCCCAATTTGTCAAAATACCATAATCCAAAAAAAAGTGTTGGGAAAGTGTTGAAAGTTCCGATCAGCTCTGCGAGGTGCTGGTCAATATCTTTAACACCTCACTTGCCCTGTAGACAGATTCTGTCTGGCTGAAGACCACACCACCATCATCCCAGTCCAAAAAAGCTTTACAGTGACTGCTCTGAATGACTATTGGCCAGTGGCCCTCACCCGATAGTAGCTAAATGCTTCGAAAAACTGGTCATGACCCACATTAAAACAACCATCAACATCAACGAGGACCCTCACCAGTATGCATACTGTGAGAACCAATCAACAGAGGATGTCATCTCCTCTGTGGTCCACACTGCTCTCATCCACCTGGAACAGAAGGACTCATACGCCCGTATGTTCTTTCGGACTTCACATCTGCCTTCAAAATCATGATCCACAGCTGTGGTGGGATACATCACAAACTATGATGAGTCCAGCTACAAGCAGGAGGTGGATCACCTGGAGAGCTGGTGCAAGGAGAATAACCTTCACATTAGCGGTCGGCGATATGGCTCGAATATTATATCGTAATATTTCAGAGCATCCTGACGATAAAGATAAATTTCGTGATATAACCCAAATAAAAAAAGAAAGAAATCAGTTATTTATTTGACAAAATTAACTTAACATGTTGCATTGCAGTATTATATATTTTTTTTTAAAAACAACGGGTAATTTTATTGAAATTAATTTATTTAGTAAACTATTCAGTCTCCAAGTACTGTATATATATTTTTTTAATGATCCTTCTGTTATTTAGATTGAAAAAGTCTGCACAAAATAAAGATCAACAAAATCCACCAGAAAAAATAAAGTGCAGGTGTAGTTTCCCAAAACAACTAAATAAAATGAAGCTTAAGATCTGTTGAGCATTAATGAAACCTACAACAAAATATATGTTGCCTTTAAATGAGCTAGAACTTCCAGAACTTGTAACAAGGCGTCCAGCTGACCATGAAGCTTGTTGGTGTTTCAGCTTCATCTGTTCCTGCAGGAACGTTTCATTCCGATTCATTTATCTGACTGAACTCTCTCTGATCACCTGCTTCTTATGCCACGTCCTGACCAAACGCGTTTTCAACTGCAGGAGCGTCCAGTTTACATGCAAAGTCAATGGGGGATGCGTCTCCAGCCGCGTCTTGGCGTCGGGCATCATGTCACGTGCGTGTTGAGCGTGCTGGAAAGCGTTTTCCGTGCACGTGAACCCGCTTCAGCCTCCAAGCACGCGTTGATCATTGCTGAAGTTTTCACCGTTCAAACGTTCAAACGTTCAAAAGCCGTTCAACTCTCCCTGATTGGTTGATCAGGGAGAGTCGGGGGGAGGAGAGAGGGGGAGAGTCCCTATGTGATGCGGAAACGAGGGGGCGGGTATTGCGCAACTATGTGACGTATTGTTTGTGGGACACAGAAAAAACCCGCGGAGTCATGTACTATGGAAGAGAAACTCATTGTAGCTGTGTGTTCGCGACAAGTCCCTCACGACCAGTCAAGTCTGCTCTCTACAGAGACAGAAATAAAAAGCTCCTCGCCTGGCGGAGTGCAGTGAGGAACTCGGTGTACCGGTAAGCTCCTCCCACACCCCCCGCCGCCACACCGCCGCAGCTTCTCGTTCTGGTCAGGACACCACTGGGTCCAGTGCGTCCACTTGCGTGCGTGACGAGCCTTTTTGCCGTTGAAAAGCTGTTTGGTCAGGACGTGGCATTAGTCCGTGGACCGACTGTGAAACTCAAGAGACAGTTGAGCTGTCTGTACCTGCAGTTTAGAGCTGGATGGAGAGAAGCTGAGATGCGCGTTGTTTGTTTTTAGCATTTTAGGTAGCTGGTATTGTGCGCAACTAATTACTGTTACACCAGTACAGACAGGTGGAGGGGAGGTGCGTAGTTCGGTTCGGCGCGCTCAGTTGTTAAGGGGGCGGGGCGCCCTGATGTATTACGTCATGAAATTAGCATATCATGATATCATTTTTCTTGCCCGGGCAAGCTTATTTTACCAGTATTATGGAGAACGATATGATATGGCCTAGCCTTACTTCACATCAATAGCCGTGTTTCCATCAAGGTTTCTAGGTGCGCATTTTGAAGTATTGCAGCAGAAAAGCTTAATGGAAACGGCAAAATGCGAGGTTACTTCCTGAAATTCACCAAAAAGTAGATACACTCGCTTGAGGTGGTTTTTGGGATCTTCGAAACCGAGCAGATGCGCAAAACGACAGATGGAAACACATTTGCCGACTCGTGCTGCCGAAGCGAACATTCACGTCACGTGACGTTCAGCTGTTCCGCTCCGGACAACATGTAACATCGCTAAAACTAGTTGGCATGACAGAATAAATACAACTTGCCCGATAGCAACACGTACCTGAAATATTCTCTCCATTTTGACGAGAAGTGTGGCCGGGTTCTGTTTTCAACCGCTACTTCCTGTTTACTGTAGACATGCGCAGTGCTGACGTCTGACGTAATGACGCTGACGTCTGACGTAATGACGCTGTGCGTGGCTTGGTAGATGCGCTTCAAGCCAGCAGATGGAAACGCTTCTGCTTCGCATTAATTTGTATTTACATATTTGCGAGATTTCAAAAATTAGCTCAAAAATCGAAATGAAAATGGATGGAAACACGGCTAATGTGAAGAAGACAAAGGAGATGATTGTGGACTTCAGAAGGAAAAAACGCACCCACACCCCACTGAACATAAGAGGATCTGCGGTGGAAGTGGTCTCCAGCTACCAGTACTTGGGTGTACACATGAATGACAACCTCAGCTGGAGCAACAACACCACCAGCCTGATTAAGAAAGGTACATGTAATCAGAGACTACTTCCTCAGGCGGCTGAGACAAGCTGGACTGAGAAGCTCAGTCCTCACCTCCTTCTACAGGTGTGCAGTGGAGAGCATCCTGTGCTCCAGCATCAACGTGTGGCATAGAGGCTGCACAGCTGCAGAAGCTCTGCAGAGAGTGGTGAAGGCTGCACAGAAGATGTTTGAGTCAGTCTCCCCACTATCACAGACATATGCTGGTGAAGATTCTCAGTCATCCAGGACATGATAAATCAAAAAGGCGTTCAATTCAAGATCAACTGGACTTTATTTGTAACAGAAAACGTTTCGACTTCTGTCCAGAAGTCTTTTTCAATTGAATTCCAATTGAAAAAGACTTCTGGACAGAAGTCGAAACGTTTTCTGTTACAAATAAAGTCCAGTTGATCTTGAATTGAACGCCTTTTTGATTTATCACAGACATCTACACCTTCAGATGCAGGAAGAGAGCCACCTGCATCATGAAGGACCCCACTCACCCAGCACACACACTTTTTGTCCCACTCCCCTCAGGAAGGAGGTTGAGGAGCATTAAGTGTAGAACCACTAGACTGAGGAACAGCTTCTACCCTGAGGCTGTTAGACTCATGAATATCTAACCATGGATGGATAGAATGGTCACTGTGAAAAATCACATCATATTGCTGCTGATCTGTTTCATGTTGCTGCTGATCTGTTCATGTTGCTGCTGATCTGTTTCATGTTGCTGCTGATCTTTATCTGTTTCATGTTGCTGCTGATCTGTTCATGTTACTGATCTGTTTTGTGTTGCTACTGATCTGTTTCATATTGCTACTGATCTGTTTCATGTTGCTGCTGATCTGTTCATGTTACTGATCTGTTTCATGTTGCTGCTGATCTGTTCATTTTGCTGATCTGTTTTGTGTTGCTGTGTTCATCTGCTCATGCAAACTCATGTTCGTTCATTCATTCATTCATTCAACCTTTATTTAGTCAGGTAAATCTTATTGAACCTCATGGGCTCATTTACGAAAGCGACCTGCTAAAACTAAAGAACGATGAACAGCAATGGTAGAATTTCCTTAAACAATAAACAAACAATAAACAATAGAAAACAAAAAAGAGAAAAAAACAAAAGAAAGAAAGAAATACTTTTTTATTATTATTTTTTTTTAAACAAAGTATCAAAAAACGAGCAAAACATAAGGTAGACGTATAAAATCAAAGACAGGAACAAATCTGCATTGGTTTTTGCCATGATTCCAACAGATTCTGAAATCATGGCAAAAACCTTCTTAGATGTTATTACTGTTTTTCTCTCACATTTTGTTGTTGGATGTAACTGGGACGCAGTGTTTATAATCTCGTTTCATAACATGTACTACATGTGGTGTGAATGACAATAAAGATTCTGACTCTGACTCTCTGACTTTTATTATACTGTATGCAGCCAGGACAGGTAATGCTAAATGCTGCTGATGGGTGATGGGCTTTCTTGAATGTTGACATTCTTTGGGGGGTGGGGTAATCACCATAACAACAGCAGGAGCTTCACTCAGTGAAGCCAAACCCAAGCTCCTGTAAAGTGAAGTCCCTCCCCCAGAGGGACTTCAAGTCCCTCTGGGCTCCATTTGGAGAGCAAATCCTGACCAATCAAAGCCCCTCTTGCTTAACTTGGGAAGTAGCACGTGATCAGGTCCAAACCAATCAACGCCACTCTTGCTTTGCCGCGCTTCATTCAAATATAGCAGGCTGCACTGCTGCAACTTTGCTCTGTTCATCTGTCGGACTCACGACTGGACATTGAAGGTAATCGGTTCTGTTTTGCATATTATGTAAGCTTTGTTCACTTGAATTAACAAAACCTGCTGTGGCTTGGAGCTAGATGATTTGAGACAAGTAAAGGCGAGGCTTATGTCTGTAAAAAGAAACAGGAAAGAGGAGTGTGGCTTTATCCTCCAACATTTAACAAGAAATGTACCTAAACAATTGTTTGTTAGCTCGAAATTATAGTAAAGGTGTGTCTCAGTCTAACGTTTTCTTAATAAATGCACCTAATGGTTAAATGAATGAATGAATCATTTTCTTAATAAATGCACTTTAATGGTAAAATTAGCTGCATTTCGCCGCCGTGGTGCAGCTGGCTGCAAGCAGTGCAGAGAGGTGGGGAGAGTATGGCAGGCCGATTGGGTCATTAATAGGTAGTGAAGATTCTCAGTCATCAGAGTCAGAGTCAGAGAGAGTCAGAGAGAATTTATTGTCATTTGCACCGCATGTAGTACATGTGTTGAAAACGAGATTATGTACACAGGGTCCCAGTTACATCCAACAACAAATGCAAGAGAAATACAATAATAACATCTAGGATTAACTAAGAGAGACATCACATCAGCTAGTAATACACTAAGCCCTAATGTAGTAGAAAAACATCATTATAAACAGCAGCACGAACATGAGCAGATGGTCACAGATGAACGCAGCAACAAGAAACAGATGGTCACAGATGAACGCAGCAACAAGAAACAGATCAGTACAGTATCAGTATGATGTGACATTTTGCAGTGTTTATTCTTATTATTTATTTATTCATGAGTCTGACAGCCTCAGGGTAGAAGCTGTTTCTCAGTCTAGTGGTTCTACATTTGATGCTCCTCAACCTCCGTCCCGAAGGGAGTGGTGCAAAGAGTGAGTGTGCTGGGTGAGTGAGGTCTTTCATGATGCAGGTGGCTCTTTTTCTGCATCTGGAGGTGTAAATGTCTGTGATGGTGGGGAGACTGACTCCCACAGACTTCTGTGCAGCCTTCACCACTCTCTGCAGAGCTTTTCTCTCTGCAACTGTGCAGCCTCCATGCCACACGTTGATGCTGGAGCACAGGACGCTCTCCACTGCACACCTGTAGAACGAGGTGAGGACTGGGCTTCTCAGACCGGCTCGTCTCAGCCGTCTGAGGAAGTAGAGTCTCTGATGACCTTTCTTGATCAGGCTGGTGGTGTTATTGCTCCAGCTGAGGTTATCATTCAAGTGTACACCCAGGTATTTGTAGCTGGAGACCACCTCCACCGCAGATCCACCTATATACAGTGGGGTGTGGGTGTGTTTGTTCCTTCTGAAGTCCACAATCATCTCCTTCGTCTTCTTCACATTCATGTGAAGGTTGTTCTCTTTGCACCAGCTCTCCAGATGTTCCACCTCCTGTCTGTAGCTGGATTCATCATTATCTGTGATGCATCCCACCACAGCTGTATCATCTGCAAACTTAACAATATGACAGCCTGGATGTGTGGCTGTACAATCATATGTGAGCAGAGTGAACAGAAGAGGGCTCAGCACACATCCTTGAGGAGAGCCAGTGCTGAGGGTGATGGTGGAGGAGGAGAAGTTGTGGATCTTCACGGACTGTGGTCTGTCTGTTAAGAAGTCTAAGACCCAGTTACAAATAGAGGGGCTTAGTCCAAGTGTGGATAGTTTGTCTATCAGAGTTTGGGGGATCATGGTGTTGAAGGCAGATGTGAAGTCCACAAAGAGCAGACGCACGTATGAGTCCTTCTGATCCAGGTGGGTGAGAGCAGTGTGGACATGGTGAATTCTAAAAAGTGCAAGAAAAAAAACAATGAAGTATAGTATAATAGTATAATAAATAGTATAATAAAGTCCAGTTGTTTTTGTCTTGAACTTTTTTAAATTTGTCATTATAGGCACGTTTTCCTATTACATGATACAACAGCCAACAGCATGCCATACTGTTACCTTCAGGCCTTCAGGAACTGCAGTTTTTTTTTTTTTTCAGTCAGAATGAATGGAAACGGCCATATTTCAGTCAAAAAGTGGTTTATAAATATGGGGAAAAAATCTATAAATATGTCACTTCGGCCTATAAGTTGCAAGGCATTTAAATTATGCAAAAAACTGCGACTTACAGGATGAAAAATATGGTACAGTAGTTGTTATTTTTCTCCCTCTCTTTAAGAATTGTGCATGTACACTGTACTGTTTTCAGTGTTGAATTATTTTAACACTAGGATGACTGAATTTTCAAGATCCTGAGGACAAACCCCCTCCTTTTCCTGAACAATTATTGGACCATTAACTGCCTTTTGTTATAAATATGTGTGTACTCAACTCAGACACCCCCACCACACCCGACTGCATTCCAATGTTTTCACCAGGTAAGACTCTGCTTGCACTTCCCCCCTTAAGTCAGAGCAGTATAAAAGCAGACACAGACAGGAGTGAATCATTATTTTGTACCCTTCTGTGGTATGTGGAACAAACAGAAACATTATGGCCCCCAATAAGACCTACACTGTTTCAGAAGTGTTGGAATTACTGACTGCTGTGGATGACTGTGAGTCCGATGGAGGAGAGGAACTAGCTTTTGACAAAGTAGATGATTCAGACACCGAGTTGAACTTAGAACTTTCTACAGATGAGGATACCAGTGGTGAATCTGATAAAGAGCAGTGCAGCCCTCCCAGAAAAAAACGTTCAGAAACAAAGAAAAACATATCAGCATCAAGCGTGAAAGCAAAGGATGGGACAGTTTGGGAGACTGTAGGTGCTGGACACCTGCAGCAGCAAGAATTCCATGCAGAGGCTGTATTCCAAGAGAGGGCAGGACCTACAGAACATGCCAAGGTAATATTTCTGTTTGTTAGACATTTTTGTGTTGTGTTTGTATAAATATTTATAATTGTGTAGATTAGCAGTGTGTATATTGCTTTTTTGTTTTCGTTTTCTTAGTAAAAAAGCAAAAATTTTGTCATGTATCAAAACTAAAACAAAGCAAAGTGCAGTAAAACGGAAGTGATACTGTATATAATTAAAATATTTATTTATTTTCTTTCCTGCAGCGTCGGATAACGAGTAGACTTCAGAGCTTTCTGTGTTTGTTCAACATGGAGATGCTTCTGATCATCACAGAGTGCACCAACCATGAAGCCCACAGAACAAATGACACCTGGAGCCTTTTTGTCAGTGAGCTTATGGCTTTCATAGCCATTCTGTTTCTACGAGCAACTCTCTGCCCAATTGGTGCAATGATCGAGTCTTGGTCAGAAAAATATGGTGTGCCTGTAATCAAGGAGACGATGTCCCGTGACTGCTACAAAGAAATCATGAGGTACTTGCGCTTTGACAACAAGGACACCCGTGCGGAACGTGTGAAGACCGACAGATTTGCTGCAGTTTCAGACATTTGGCAACGTTTTGTAAGTAACTGTCAGCAGTGCTACGTACCAGGACAGCACATTACTGTTGATGAGCAGCTGTTTCCAACCAAGGTACGCTGCCCTTTTACACAGTACATCGCAACTAAGCCAGATAAATTTGGCATAAAGTTTTGGATTGCTGCAGACTTGGACACAAAGTATATGTGCAACGCCATTCCATATTTAGGAAAGGACCCCAGCCGTCCTAAAGGAGAAAGACTATCTGAGAATGTTGTCATGAAACTCATGGAACCATTTCTGGGCAATGGAAGAACTGTAACCATGGACAACTTCTTCACATCTGTGACACTGGCTAACAGACTGCTAAACCACAACACAACTCTGCTCGGCACAATCAACAAAATTAGACGGGAGATTCCCCTTCCAGCAAAAAATGGCAAGGGCTGGAAAGAATTCTCCACACAAGTGTACAAATCAGGCAGTGCCACACTGACCGCGTATGCTCCTAAGAAAAACAAGTTGGTCTGTGTTCTCAGCACCATGCACCAACAAGTGCTAGTTGGCAATGAACATAAAAAAAAACCAAACACTATAACAGATTACAACTCCATGAAGGTATGTAGATAAGTAATATTGCTGCAATGGTTTTATACATCTATACTTTACTTGTTATATTGTTGTTCAAAATCTAACATTTAATTTAATTTAATTTTTTGCAGTGTGGCGTTGACATAATGGACCAGATGGCACGTGTATATACGGTGCGTGCCGGCACATGCAGGTGGCCCATTGCCGTGTTCTACAACATGCTTGACCTAGCAGCAATAAATGCTTATGTGTTATACAAGGCCTGCATTGGGTCCAAGGAAAGCAGAAGAGACTTCATACATGGCCTTGCACTGGAACTTCGTCAACGTTTTATGATAGAAAAGGCCATGCTGAAAAAGCCACGTCCCCAACCTGGTCCTGGAAAGACGACACAGTGTCAGGTTCAGACCCTCTGCAAAAGAAACCGCAGCAAAAAACAGTGTGCAATTTGCAAGAAGTTTACCTGTCGCAAATGTAGAAATGAGGACAACTGGGTGTGTAATAAGTGTTAGATGTGAAGCAGCAACAACTACACACCAACATTTAGATTTTGTTGTAAAAACAAAATGTATATATTGCTTTTGTATGATGATTTGCAAAAGAAACAGCAGCAAAAAACAGTGTGCAATTTGCAAGAAGTTTACCTGTCGCAAATGTAGAAATGAGGACAACTGGGTGTGTAATAAGTGTTAGATGTGAAGCAGCAACAACTACACACCAACATTTAGATTTTGTTGTAAAAACAAAATGTATATATTGCTTTTGTATGATGATTTGCAAAAGAAACAGCAGCAAAAAACAGTGTGCAATTTGCAAGAAGTTTACCTGTCGCAAATGTATGAGGACAACTGGGTGTGTAATAAGTGTTAGATGTGAAGCAGCAACAACTACACACCAACATTTAGATTTTGTTGTAAAAACAAAATGTATATATTGCTTTTGTATGATAATTTGCAAAAGAAACAGCAGCAAAAAACAGTGTGCAATTTGCAAGAAGTTCACCTGTCGCAAATGTAGAAATGAGGACAACTGGGTGTGTACTAAGTGTTAGATGTGAAGCAGCAACAACTACACACCAACATTTAGATTTTGTTATAAAAACAAAATGTATATATTGCGTTTGTATGATGATTTGTAAATATTATTTTCAATAAAATGCTGCAAATTCATGTTTATGTATCTTGAACCTAATTCCCTCTGCCATATCTGCTGATTTTGGACTACATGAAGTCAACTGATGGACCGGCACAGGTCACACGACATGAAGTCAACTGACGGACCAACACAGGTCACATGACCTGAGGTCAACTGATGGACCGACACAGGTCACATGACCTGAGGTCAACTGATGGA
>JBBPBX010097831.1:0-12790 GCA_038048925.1 Garcialebias charrua
AGCTCTGATACCTCCACGCTTACCCCGCTTCTGCTTCCTGTCACGCTGCTTGTGGCGCTTCCACTGCGGGCGCGATGAAGGGAGGCTCGGTGTTGGCTTCCAGAGCAGGCCACAGGCACGTAGCTTCTCCTCGAGCTCGCTGTTTATTTCCAGATGAACGGTTTTTCCGACATCAAGCAGGAACTCACGGCTATACTTGCGTTCTTGAACACGTAGACATGACGAAGACGTGCCGGCACATTGCGGCATGCAGGACAAGACAGACGAAAGCACCGTGTTGTTGGGAGAGAGAGAAGCTGCGGCATTTGCACACGCCGCCATCTTGGAATCTAAATCTGAACTGTTTAACATAATTGAAATTAGTCTTCAGGATTTCATTACCCCAGGATGTTGCATGGGTGAGCTTCTCTGGTTTAATTCAATTCAGCCAAGTCACAACAGAAGTCGTCTCAGGACACTGAACAGAAAGATTAATGTATATAAAAAATAATAATTTAGCATTATGTATCTGAGACTGCTTTGATTTTAACTCCATCGCAGCACTCTCATCTTGAGCAAGAAGGAAGGCGACAGTGGAAAGGAAAAACTCTCATGAGGAAGAAGCCTTTAGCAGAACCAGGCTCAGGACAAGCATCTGTCTGCTTCGACCACCTGAGTTTGAGAGGAACAGATACACAATGGCAGATCAAGAATCACATGTTGATAGAAATAGTATTAAATGAAAATTGTTCAATTTTAACAATTCTTTTAAATAAATGTAGTCAATTTGTCTTCCAGTAGTTTAAGCCTATAGCAGCATAAGTCAACCCTAAGTAGATTTATCAAAAAGGAAAGACTTAAGCCTAATCTTAAAGTAGACAATGTGTCAGCCTCACGTAGAGAAACTGGAAGTTAGTTCCACAAGAGAGGAGCCTGATAACTGAAAGATCTTCCTCGCATTCTGATTTTGGAAACTCTGGGAACCACAAGTAAACCTGCAGCCTGAGAGTGAAGTGCTCTGTTAGGAAAATATGGAACAAAAATATATTGAATATAGGATGGAGCTAGGTTGTTGAGGGCTTTGTAGGTTAGAAGTAAGATTTTGAATTCTATTCTGGATTTGACGGGGAGCCAGTGGAGAGAAACTAAAACTGGAGAGAGATGATCTCTCCCACTAACTCCAGTTAAGACTCTGTCAGCAGCATTTTGGATTAACTGAAGACTTTTTAAAGAAGTGTTTGAACACCAAGATAACAAACCATTGCAATAGTCCAGTCTAGACGCAACGCTTAATTTAATTCTTTAATGATTTAATGCTTGTTCTTACTGCTTCGACTCATTGTGGTCATTATATTCACTTTATTAAACACAACACTTGGAGGAGTTTTATAGCTTAAAATGTTGTCTTTCCCATATTAAATTATTACGTTGATCAAAAGATTATTTGACACAAGTGAAACTCAAATGACTGAATCACGTTAATATCAAAATAATTCAGTACTGTATAGATGTATAATTGTAATATTTACCAAAACATTAACAAACCTGCTGGGTCACACAGATCATGTGTGCTCATGTGTCATATATACTGCATACGCTCTGCATACCGTGTAGGTAAGTGGCATTAAACTGCAAAAATGTTTTGCAATACACACAAACTGGTCAGGTGTGCACTCAAGCAGAGCTTACGGTAAAGTTGATTTATAAAAGTGCAACACACATGAGCGGAGACTTACCGTAATATTGGCGTGCTAATCCAGTAAACATTAAACTTTATTTTTACAAACTGAGGTCATTCACAACAGGTACATTTTATTTGTTTACAACGTTACCACAGAACTTAAAAAAGATCTGAGCTATTTCTTTCAATCATAATTCCTGCAAAATGTGTTATTTTTTAAAATTCCCATCTGGATTAGTTGTTCTTGCTGTGTTTAAGGTCAGCGTGCCCTGGCATCTACAGAGAAAAACCAAACAATAAAGCTTTTATAGCTCTTTTAATCAAAGGTTTATGCTAAAGTCATAGCTCAGTAGGAGACTCCCTTTAAAGCTGCCTTTCCCGAGGCGGCCACATGTTTTGAAGGTCAGACATAAAAAAGATGTAATGTTCAACACAGCCGCTTTAGATCACTGCTTATCTGTTTGAGTCATTTACAGATCAAAAAATACGGTTTTAGCTCCGCACGCCCTAAAATCTAAACAGAAAGGACGAACTTGAGCAGAAACATTGTATTAATTTGAGGAATTTCATCCATCGATGAGTTGATTCAGTCAAGTTGTTCACAGGATAAACTGAGCCGTCGTGACATGGCTGCAGAGCAGGCAGACACAGCCCTGCAGTGTCTTCAGCTGACTCTTGTGGCCCTGTCAAGCCCTCCTTCAATCTGAGAGTCTGAGCAGTCGTGTGGAGGTTGACATGATTGCCTTTAAGCAGCCCCTCTTAGCCAGTGACACACAGCTGCAGTCAGGCACCTCTTCTGACAGTAAGAGCACCATGATGGATTGCCTTGCCAAAACTGCTGATCAAAGGAGGTTAAAGATCAGATGTGTGTCTGGATGCACAAGGCGTGTGCAATCATCGCAGATGGCTTTTCCTGTTCAGATATCCTAGTTATAGGCTCAGTTCTTCTCTCTTTTTTTTTTATCTCACGGCTGAATCTAAGAGAGCTGCAGCGCAATTAAGTCAATTAATTACAGGAAGTTGATAAAATAGATGCGTAAAAGATGGGGAAAAAGAGGGTTGAGGCAAGAACAAGCGTCATGTTTGATATGTTGATTTTGGAGCAGATATAAATATGGGGTGCCGTTTGTAAAGTTACACGGTCAAAAATTAACAGCAGTATTTTTGGTTTATTTAGCCTTTCATAAGAAAAAAATGTTTGTTTTTTCAAAGTCATAATTTCACCATGTATTCATAGTTACAAACTAAGTATTTAGTTTAAAAACTAAATAGGTAAATTGCAAGTTAAATATTTAGTTAACAAGCTAAATATTTAGCGCCACACTTAATATTTAGTTTACAAACTAAATGTTTATGTCCACAATAAATGTTTAATTTCTAAACTAAATGCTTCACTTGCAAGTTATTGTTAAATATTTATTTACTGAACTACATATTTAGGTGTAAATTAAATATATAATATCCACGCTGAATATTTAATTTCTAAACTAAACATTTAATTTTTAAGCCAAACATTTAATTCCTAAATTAAATATTTAATTTTATAATTAAATATTTAACTCAGACCTAAATATTTATTTTCCAAGCTAAACATTTTATTTCCAAAATGAATATATAATTTGCTAACTAAATATTTAGTTCGGAATGAAATATTTATTTTCCAAACTAAACATTTTATTTCTAAAATAAATATTTAAATTGCTAACTAAATATTTAGTTCAGACCTAAATATTTAACTTGCTAGTTAAATTTGTAGCTAAATATTTAGTTATCAAATTAAATATTTTGTTTAGGAATGAAATGTTTAGTTTATAAACTAAATATTTAGCTTCTAAATTAAATATTTAGTTTCTAAATTAAATATTTAATTTGAAATTATGACATTTATAAATGTATGAATAACATGGTGAAAATATGACTTTTAAAATGTTTTTATTTTTTCTTATGAAAAGCTAAATAAACCAAAATAGTGCTGTTAATTTTTGACTGTGTAACGTTACAAACGACACTCCATATATAAATGCTTTCAAACACACATAAAATACCATCTTTAAGACAGAGGAGGTCTGTGCAGAAAAGAGCAGACATGTAAAAGTTTTTGACATGTGTCACGCTACCATTGAGACACCGCCGCTGATGTAGGTGGAGCTGACAGCATCCCAGCCACTGAAGATGGCTCTGGGACATACCAAGTTTGGTATGTGTCAGCTCGCATTGTTGTCAGGATACATCCGTCGAGAAGTCGGAATATATTAACAGCATCATTAAAAAAAGGGGGAATTTCTATGAAAAACTTTAGGTTGAGTGACAAGAAAATGTTCTCTGTGTTTGCCCTGGTTCTTTTTCTAAATGCTTTGGCAGGAAAACATACTATAAACGTTCACAAAATCAAGAATGTGGCAGTCATTTAAAGTGTGTAGGCAGGGTTGTGGAGAAAACTTAGCTTTTTTTTTTTTTTTACAACATCTTTACATGATGTTGGTGGCTTGAAGGCATTTCTAAAAGTGAATTTGCTCTGATAAACAGTAGCAACAATCTTGTAAATGAGAACTACCCTAGGCTAATTTTGTTGGATTTTTGAATTCATGTATTCATAGCTTGGATGTTGTGTCACCCTGACACTAGGCCTGTCATGATAAACAATAAATCAACTACTGTAATTGTATGATAAATGAAAAATTTCAACCTCATTTTCTTTTATCGGCTTTATCGTTTCTTCATGTCTTTCTCTTTCTACTGAAGACACGGCTAAAATACGGTGCTCTTCACTGACCCCTCCCTTTTTCTTTAAAATATGTTTTAACCGTCCAAAATCACGTTTTTGTATCGGTAAAAGCAGCTAAGCGGAGAAGCTAATCTACAAGCTAAGCTAACGGGCTGACCTCAGGGAAAAACCTCTGTCTTGTCAAAGCTCCAAAATTCACGGTTGAAACCCGTGCCTTTGTCTAAAAAGTTGTTTTTCTCTGCAAAAAGAAACTGAAAACTTACTGATTTTTTTTTATTTTTATTAAAAGCTGCCATGCTAAAGAGCTCAAACAACACTGAGCATCCACCATTTTGGAGACAGCCCAAGTCATGTCAAGGGGCCTCCCTCCCATTTTTCTTAAAGAGACACACTGCGTGCTCCCTCATTATCCATAATTCGGTTCAAACAGTCTTATACTGCCATCCAGTGGTCAAAAAAGTTACTACACACAAACATTAACCAACATTTCGTCTTAAATTTGGCACTTACTAATTATTGTCAAATTTCAAACAACATTCTCGTTTATCGCAATAATTTCTGAGACAATTAATCGCCCAGCAAAATTTGTTATCGTGACAGGCCTATCCACCTTATTCCTACGCCCCATGATGCCTTGCGCGAATTATGTGAACGACTTCCGCTGAAAGTCAGAACCGGCACTTTTGTTACACGCTAGCAACGCGCTAACCGGTTTTCGTCAGAGGTTTTAGGTCATAAAATATGTGGGAACATAAACTATCACAACTCAAATGTAGAGATATTGTTTTACCGCTACCTACAGCTGTTGAGGGGTGGGAGGACGACTTGAAGAAGTGGCCGAAAATAACGTACACTAGCATGTTTAGCTACTAGCATACTTAGCTACTTTGACAGTTGCTTCAGATGGCGAAGCGATGAGCAATCTGAAAAGCTCTGAAGCTTACTAGTATCTTCACAGTAACAAGGTTGGTCCTGTTATGTTAAGAGAGGTGGGACACTTTATTTAAACAAACATAAAGCCCAGTCTAAGCATTAAAACTCCACATCTCCAGGTCCAGCTAACAATGATGTTGCTTTGGACTTTTGAGCTGCAAGATGTTTATCTGGACACCAACTGAGCACCTGGAGCTTGACATTTCTTTTGACAAATACTTTACTGATTCACAAATGAAGCACCTTGAGAACTTTTAATAAAATACAGTAAATGAAAACAAATAATGAAATAGACAGGAAACGATCTTTAAAAACTTGATAATGACAAAAGTGACATTTAGATAGAAACAGTAGTTTAATCCAAAATTAACTGATATAGTGCACACAAAAACCTAACCTTGTAAGAAGGTTAACAGTCAACTATTGTACATAACAAATGAATCATTTTAGCAAATACTTTTCTAATGTAATATAGTTAACATTGCATCCTTTAAAAAACATGTTGAGTTGTGTTACGTTTACAGCAAGTACACCAGTACTGTACATGTTTGAGAAAAATGTTTACATTTAATGTCTTCTCACTTCTCACTTGAAATAAGCTGGCATCCTTTGCGTGTGAATGCTGGAACGATTACATTGACACCATAGCTCTTGCAGCAGGTCCCTCACTGTGAAACCACGATCACCCATCACCTCATCTCCAGCACGCAGATAAACCCAGAGTTCTGTGTTATATACCTGTCACTGCATTTACCACCATAAGCATCTGAAATAAACATGATTATTCCAGAGGGAGAAACAGCCAATAAATATTTCACAGTGTTATTTGCATGTATGATTCACTTCTGGAGTCCAAGTTTTTAGCTTTCTGCAAAACATGTTGCTTTAATTGTTTCACGGGGCAACCATAGAATAAGGTTGTTGGTTTGTTCTGACATTATGTCAATCCACATTCCAACAGTCATGCTGCATGTGACTGGTGGTGTTGAGCAGCTCCACACTCTCATCAAGCCCATCTGAAAGTAAAAGTACAGTATACAAACTTTAGGGTTCATTTATGAACACACACACACACCTATATTATATATATATATAAACACACACCTATATTATATATATATATATATAGATATATAGATAGATATGTATAAATAAACGCACACACAGCATACATATAGGTGCGTGTGTTTATTTGCCAGTTATGAACGAAAATATTAGTATAATTTAATTACTGACTACATAAAATCATAACACTAAAAGCTGTCTCTTAAATCATACCTGGTGTTCTCGATCCTCTGGAGGATACGGTGACTTTTTTCAGGTGGTTTCTCGTAGCCCAGCCACAAAGAAGGATGCGGGTTTTTCTTATCGGAGCATGTTCAACACACACTAGTTGCAGCCACAAATTCAGCTTCGTCTGATTATTCATACAGCCATGAACAGCGCAACAGGTACCCGAGCTCCTCAAGACATCTTCGTGACAATATTAGCTCGAAATAACAGAAAACAGAACTTCAACAGAACTTCTACGATGCGCGCAGATTAGCAAGCAAACAACGAGGAGCCAATGCAAAAATTCTACTTCCGGGGTCAAACGGAAGTACGGCACATTATCGCTTCTACAGTGACACCTTCAGGAATAAGGTGGATAGGTGACACTTGAATGCCATAGTTGCAGGTCAAAGTTTGTGTCAATTCTCAGATAACAAAGCAGATTAAGTTGGAGCTAGGTGGCACAGTGGCTCAGTGCTGTTGCCTCTCAGCAAGAAGGTTGCCGGATCATATCCCAGCCTGGGGCTTTTCTGGGTGGAGTTTGCACGTTCTTTCGATGCATGCGTGGGTTTTCTCCGAGTACCGTATTTTCCGGTGTATAGGTTGCACCTTTTATGGGTTTTTTTTCAAGGCCTGCGACCTATACACCAGTGCGACCTATTTATGGAATTTTTTCCATATTTTTAGACCAATTTTTGCCTCAGTTATGACCGTTTTTCACTTTGGCAGGAAATGGTGCAGTACCACTTTCGGCCGCTAGGGGCGCAGCGCAGTACCAGTTTCGGCTGCTAGGGGACACTTCCAGAGGAGTACACCGACCGTTTCCAGCTCATGTGTCCGAAAAAAAAGCTCCTCTGCTCGGACTGACTCTGTCGGCCTCCTGGTCTGGATGTAACTTCTTTTAGCTCTGTGTTTGTTAGCTGTTTGTTTGCAAGATAAGTCAAGAACCACTCAGCGGATTTTTCTGAAACTTATAGAATGTAATCACAGTGTGGACGTTTACAAGTGAGTAGCTTTATTACATGTTTGAGATTTAAAAAAAAACATTTTATTAGCATAGGTTCAGTTAGCTTCTGGTTTTCTTTGTTTACGTTATAAATAGCTTCGAAACCACTCAGTGTATTTTTTTCTGCTTACAGAGTGTAATTACGGTATATGAGCTTTAATGTACTAGCTGTTGGCCTGGATGAAGCATTTCGAGATGAAATTTGATTTTTTTATTCGTGTTTTCAGAGACGGACTCTCCTGTGGCAGACATTTGCAGCAGAGCTAAACACTCGGTCCATATTGCCGGGTTGTCTCAGCGGTGACGCGTCACGCCAGCGGTGGATGACGCGTTACGTCGGCGGTGACATAGGCGCGACCTATACACCGGTGCGACCTATAAACCGGTGCGACCTATTTCAGGATTTTTCGGCAATACAGTAATTGGACAATGCGACCTATACAACGAAAAATACGGTAAATGCTTCTTTGGTCGTTTGGGATCAAATGAAAAGCAGAGTTTCTTCATCCATCTCACCTGCTTGCGTCTGAACATCTCCTCCTCCTCCCTCCTTTTCTGCTCCTCCTGCTGCTCCCTCCTCTTACGCTCCTCCCTCCTCTTACGCTCCTCCTCCTCCCGCTTTGCCCTGAGTTCAGCGTCACGCCTCTCTTGGATTTGCTGGGAACGTGATGTCAAACGAACAAACTCAGTATAGCACAACTTTTTTTTTTATCCATCGTGAACCGAATTAAAAATGTTTCCACAAGTGAAATGAATAAAAATAACCAGCCGAGGCTCGAGCGAACTGACCTTCTGAAGCAGTTCAAGAGCTGGACCCTGAGTAGAAGGATTCATTGTTAAGTCCCAAAGACTGGCTTCACTGCCTGAATGGAAACGGAAGGTTTTCGCTCCGTTAGGGGTTTTGATGAGACGTTTTGTGAATGGGTTAAAACAATAGGTTTAACCTGTACCTGACGACTGTGAAGCTGAGGTATGCATGTCCCACATGGACCCTGTATCTGGCACTGACATCGACCTGTTCATCGAAGGCATTATACCCTGCTCACTGCACCTACAGAGGCAGCCACACACCGTCAAAAGAGCCAAAGAATAATACGTTAAAAACTCTCCGGGTTCACCCGTTTCTGTACCTGTTAATGAGCTGGAGTAGCTGCTGCTGCTGTAGCTGCTGCTGCTGCTGTAGCTGCTGATAAAGGGCTGCGGCCGCCAGCTCCTGCTGCTGCTTCTTCAGACGCTCCTGGTCCAGGTTCCCCTTAAAAAAAAAAACAATAATAAAAAAGGTGAGAAATCAGTCAGGACAAAACATTTTACATCAATAAACTCCACATGTAAACAACCCTGTCAGCAATAGCCTTGCTTGAAGCATTCATTAATGCAGGGGTTCCCAACCCTGGTCCTTGAGGAACACCATCCTACATCTTTTGTTTGTTTCTCTGCTCCAACACTCCTGATTCAGTGATTTAATTACTTTGTCATGTTCTGCAGAAGCCTGTTAATCAATAACTCAAATCAGGAGTGTTGGAGCAGAGAAACAACTAAAAGATGTAGGATGGTGTTCCTCAAGGACCAGAGTTGGGAACCCCTGAATTAATATTTATAATGACAAATGCATATCAAAAACAAAACTGACACAACTGCACATTTTCCTTGAGAAATAAACATTTTGTATGCAAAAAAAAAAAAGAAGGGAAATGCATCTTATTTTTATCAAGTGACTTTAAATCCATTATCACAGCCCTTCTAATGTCTCTCCCTCTGATCTCCACATCCTCCCCACCCCATCCTCTAGATCGGCTGAGGTCTGACTCACAGTCCCGGCGGGCCCCCGGTTGGGCTGCGGGCGCTGCGTTGGTGGGAGCTGTCTCACCAGCAGGGGCGGCGGGGAGGGCCCCGGGGCGAAGGGCACGCGGCCCCACATCTTGATGACGTCCCCCAGGGGCTGAAAGCCCTCGTCGCAGCCCCGCTTCACCAGCAGTGTCATGGTGAAGTAGCCGGCCTGGAACCACTCGCACATCTCCACCGTGGTGAACGGGCCTGACGATGGAGACAAGACGATGAGTTTCTTTACCTCGGATGCAGATTACTGAACTCAGCCGTGTGTTTGTGCGTCGATGGGTACCCTGGATCTCGCCCTGCGGGTCCTTGTAGAACCACTTCATGGCAGCCTCGTGAGACAAAGGCAGAGCTGCAGCTGTGTTCCTGCTCTCCTGCTGCTGCAGCGCCTGGGTGAAACACTCCTCCTCCAAAGAGGTGTCCTGCAGTGACGCCACCATCTTCTCTGCCTCCTACATAAAAACACAAACATTCTTTGTCGTCTGTCCCCCAAACCCAAAGTTTCACCTCAAGAAGCACAACATTCAGTACGGTTCTGCAACACACAACAAAGATCAAAGTTTTAATAATTGTTTGTTTCTTTCGGCTGCTTGCTTCTTCAGGGGCTGCCACAACGAGCAAACTCCCATGAAAGATTTGGAAAATGTTTTAAACCGGGTATCCTTGACGCAACCTGGACTCAAACCTGCAACCTCAGGGCTAGAAGACCACAGCACTGACCACCAAGCTACCGTAACTAGGCCTGTCACAATTAAAAAATAAATAAATTGCTGGGCAATTAATTGTCTCAAATTATCGCGATACACAATAATATTGTTTGAAATTTGACAATAAATACCTGTAGTAATTGTCAAATTTAAGAAGAAATGTTGGTTAATTTTATTTTGTGTGTACCGGTAGTACCTTTAGACCATTTGAACCAAAGGATGGTCAGTGAGGGAGCGAGCAGCATGTCTCTAAGAAAAATGGGAGGGAGGCCCCTTGACGTGACATGGGCCGTTTCTTTTTTTCGGTTCTCAAAGGGCAGACGCTCGGTGTACCGTAGTTTGAGCTCTTTAACAAAGCATTTTTTACGCAAAACTTTTAATAATACATTTTTAAAATCAATAAACAAGTTCTCAGCTTCTTTTTGCAGAGAAAAACAACTTTTTACACAAAGGCACAGGTTTCAACCGTGAATTTTGGGGCTTCGACAAGACGGAGGCATTTTTTCTGAGGCCTGTTAGCTTAGCTCGTAGCTTAGCTTCTCAGCTTAGCTGCTTTTAACGATCCAAACACACAATTTTGGACAATTAAACAGATTTTTAAAGAGAAAAAGAGGGGTCAGTGAAGAACACCAATTTTGAGCCTTTTGTCATCCAGTGTCTTCAGTAGAAAGAGACAAAGAAACGATAAAGACGATAAATGAAAATGAGGATAATTTTCATTTATCGATTAATTATTTGTTTATCGCGACAGGCCTAACTGTAGCCCCACAAGGGTTTTAATACTGAAATCAAAATATACTGAAGTGGTTTGTGGCTGCCATCTTGCTAAGTGCTAGACCTTTCACTATCGAAACATTGCATTATTAATGGCTTGTGCATGCTGTGCAAGTTAGTAATCAGTTAAAAAAAACAAATAGCATCCTGATGCATGCTCAATAATCCCCCAGGGATCTATTAAATCTATTATCATAGCTCATCCAATATTCACATATAAATATTCTTATTTACCTAAAACATTTATCTTGCGTTTTGTGAAAACAGGACTAGACTGTTGTAATGAGCAAAGCTTGGTGAAGTGTTAGCAACAGCAAAATGTTGACCCAAAGTCCCACCATCCTGCAGCGGGACTCGGTGGACTTTGACTAAATTACTGAAGAAAAATAAATAAAAAACATCTAAATATTCTGCTTTTATTAGCACAACGGGGGAAACAAAGCACACAGAAGAGTCTTACTAAACAACAGTCCGATCTGCAATAAACTGTAATTTTACATCTTTGGAATTAAGATTTTTGTGAAAATGCAACAATTTCCCAGGAACTTCCATAAATGTATGAGCTGTCTGTATAATTTAGAATAATCTACAGATGCAGCTGCTGTTCCAACCTGCTGTAGGTGCTTCATGCCTTCATCGTCCTCGGTGTCTCCTCCTGAAGGAGGGAGGAGAGGAGCAGCAGAGGAAGAGGGTGGGGGAGGTAGAATGGAGGAGGAGACGACGACGGCAGCGCTGGGGGTGGGGGTGCTCAACTGGGCCTTGGAGATCCCGATGGGAGCCAGGTCTGACACAGAAACAACAAGAACGACGGGTTAAACAACGGGTCCTATTTTTAGTCCTGCCGTTTGTGGAGCGGCGCCGCCTGCTGGTTCTGGTCCAGCTTCAGTCAACAAGATGTTAAACGACTGGAGATAAACATATTCTGTGTCGAACCAAAACATTATCTGTGACAAAACGTCTCGCATGCAAGCAAGAAGTCTACAAGCTTCAAAACAAGATGCGTGCTCGAGCTGTAAAATCATGTTTTTTAATGTAAATTATTCTTTTACGACGTGTGCAAACTGCATGTGGGCAGAGCGTCCAGCATGGTCCAGTCCAGAGCTTGATGGGAATCCTACCGTCGGCAGGCGAGCTGCTGGCCTTCACAGAGTGGCTGTTGTTCACATGAGAGTTCTCCATCAGCTGAGCACCGTTCCCAGGTTCCATTGAGGGAGGGGCACCGTGGGATGGAGGAGAGGAAGAGGAGGGTGATGCTGGGTTCATCGTGTCCTCCCCCGAACAACACATGGCATCTTTACTCTCTGAAAAAGAAAAGAATAAATTAACTAGAGAAACTGCATTTCATGCAAAAATGCAGTGTGGATGCTTATTGATGAAGAACTTGCTGAGAAACAGCTGAAATTATCTAAAAACACATGATGAAATGTAGCTAAAATGGAAGAAAAAGCTTTGATTAGCAGAACAAAGCAGAAAGAACACACATTTGCTGAATTAGGTTTAAATAAGCAGAAATGAGCACAAAAAAGAAATAAGCTTAACCCCCGGCTGAAATTATCTAAAATAGCTGAAAAGGCAAAAAGGTTAAACTACGGTACCAGAAGGAAGCGGAAAGAACTGAAATGAACTTTTCAAAAAATATGGAATTGGCAAAATAGCTAAAAATCGGCAACAAAAACGAAATAGGTGAAAGAGCAGAAAAAGCTGAGAAATTTAACATGAAAAGCTGGAATTTATCTGAAAACGGCTGAAATTACCTAAAAAAGGCTAATGAGTTAGCTGAAACGGTAGAACAAGCTTAAATTAGCAGCAGAAAGTAAAAAAGAACACGTCTGCCATTGGGCTAAAAGACACAGAAATAAGAACAAAGAAGTGGAAATTAT
>JBBPBX010097832.1:10000-12790 GCA_038048925.1 Garcialebias charrua
CAAGGTGCGCCGTCGACCGCGGAGACGGACGCCCGCGACGCGGGCCTCGCCCCGGCCTTCCGACGGCGGCGTGCAGAGGGCGAACGGAGGGGACCGCTCCACCAGCCGCAGCACGTACGCAGCCCGCTTCAAGAACCAGCCCGACCGACCCAGCCCTTAGAGCCAATCCATCTCCCGAAGTTACGGATCTGACTTGCCGACTTCCCTTACGCTCCCCTAGGGATTAGCGGGACACTCCGGGCGCATTGAATGGGAAAGTTATGGACACGTTCTGCCAAAACGGCCGGCCCCGCCCCGGCCGGGCCGGGGCCGCTAAAAATCGGGGACCTCTTTGGGAGCGTTCTCTGGGCCGGGGGCTTCGCGCAGAGCCCTCCGGCGTCGCCGTGGCCCCCGCGGTTGGCCCGTGAGAAAATCGGGGACTTTTGGGAAACTATTCCCAAATGTCCCACTTACACGAAACGGACACCAGGTGGCGCATCGCTGTTCCCATTTGTCCCGTTGGACAAATGGGCACAATGCTGCCCAAATGTCCCGGACATTAGGGGCGAATTTCGTCCGAAATGTCCCGTTTCTTCCCGTTTGTCCCGACCAGTCTAATTCGCCCCTAAAGTCCCAGGGACATTCGGGAGGCATTCGACCCTAATGTCCCAAGTACTTCCCTAATGTCCCATTGGACATTTGAGGCAAATTTTAATGGGGAGATTTTAGCCCCAATTGTCCCACACAATGGGACTTCCGTGTCCCCGTCACCAGTCTAAGGCTGGGACATTTGGTCAGAATTTTCGTTCCCCAAATGTCCCCGGAGGGGACATGGTTCTCCTTTACCCAATGACCATGTCCCCGGACGAGACATGGTCCCGTCCGGGAACATGTCCCTGGACGGGAACCATGTCCTTGGAGGGGACATGGTTCTTCTTTACCCAGGGACAATGCACTGTCCCTGGGTACTCGTGGGACATTTGGTAAGAATTTTCGTTCCCCAAATGTCCCAGTTCTTTACCCAGGGACAGTGCACTGTCCCTGGGTAAAGAAGAACCATGTCCCCGGAGGGGACATGGTTCTTCTTTACCTAGGGACCATGTCCCCGGACGAGACATGGTCCCGTCCGGGAACATGTCCCTGGACGGGAACCATGTCCCCTATGGTTCTTCTTTACCCAGGGACAATGCACTGTCCCTGGGTACTCATGGGACATTTGGTAAGAATTTTCGTTCCCCAAATGTCCCAGTTCTTTACCCAGGGACAATGCACTGTCCCTGGGTAAAGAGCCACCGACTTCCCCTGGGGGACATGGTTCTTCTTTACCCAAGGACAATGCAATGTCCCTGGGTACTCGTGGGACATTTGGTAAGAATTTTCGTTCCCCAAATGTCCCAGTTCTTTACCCAGGGACAGTGCACTGTCCCTGGGTAAAGAAGAACCATGTCCCCGGAGGGGACATGGTTCTTCTTTACCTAGGGACCATGTCCCCGGACGAGACATGGTCCCGTCCGGGAACATGTCCCTGGACGGGAACCATGTCCCCGGAGGGGACATGGTTCTTCTTTACCTAGGGACCATGTCCCCGGACGAGACATGGTCCCGTCCGGGAACATGTCCCTGGACGGGAACCATGTCCCCGGAGGGGACATGGTTCTTCTTTACCCAGGGACAATGCACTGTC
Organism: Garcialebias charrua; assembly: GCA_038048925.1. Lineage (NCBI taxonomy): Eukaryota > Metazoa > Chordata > Actinopteri > Cyprinodontiformes > Rivulidae > Garcialebias > Garcialebias charrua. Next base: position 11,664 of record JBBPBX010097832.1, read on the forward strand.
CCTGGGTACTCGTGGGACATTTGGTAAGAATTTTCATTCCCCAAATGTCCCAGTTCTTTGCCCAGGGACAGTGCACTGTCCCTGGGGCACTGTGTAAAGAAGAACCATGTCCCCGGAGGGGACATGGTTCTTCTTTACCTAGGGACCATGTCCCCGGACGAGACATGGTCCCGTCCGGGAACATGTCCCTGGACGGGAACCATGTCCCCTCAGGGGACATGGTTCTTCTTTACCCAGGGACAATGCACTGTCCCTGGGTACTCGTGGGACATTTGGTAAGAATTTTCGTTCCCCAAATGTCCTAGTTCTTTACCCAGGGACAATGCACTGTCCCTGGGTAAAGAGCCACCGACTTCCCCCGGGGGACATGGTTCTTCTTTACCCAAGGACAATGCAATGTCCCTGGGTACTCGTGGGACATTTGGTAAGAATTTTCGTTCCCCAAATGTCCCAGTTCTTTACCCAGGGACAGTGCACTGTCCCTGGGTAAAGAAGAACCATGTCCCCGGAGGGGACATGGTTCTTCTTTACCTAGGGACCATGTCCCCGGACGAGACATGGTCCCGTCCGGGAACATGTCCCTGGACGGGAACCATGTCCCCGGAGGGGACATGGTTCTTCTTTACCCAGGGACAATGCACTGTCCCTGGGTACTCGTGGGACATTTGGTAAGAATTTTCATTCCCCAAATGTCCCAGTTCTTTACCCAGGGACAGTGCACTGTCCCTGGGTAAAGAGAACCATGTCCCCGGAGGGGACATGGTTCTTCTTTACCCAGGGACAATGCACTGTCCCTGGGTACTCGTGGGACATTTGGTAAGAATTTTCATTCCCCAAATGTCCCAGTTCTTTACCTAGGGACCATGTCCCCGGACGAGACATGGTCCCGTCCGGGAACATGTCCCTGGACGGGAACCATGTCCCCTCAGGGGACATGGTTCTTCTTTACCCAGGGACAATGCACTGTCCCTGGGTACTCGTGGGACATTTGGTAAGAATTTTCGTTCCCCAAATGTCCTAGTTCTTTACCCAGGGACAATGCACTGTCCCTGGGTAAAGAGCCACCGACTTCCCCCGGGGGACATGGTTCTTCTTTACCCAGGGACAATGCAATGTCCCTGGGTACT
>JBBPBX010097833.1:0-12790 GCA_038048925.1 Garcialebias charrua
AGTTTTACCCTGTAAAGCATTTTTTAAGCAGATATAAAAAAGATATTGATACACAATGTTCATTCTGTACCTCTGCCCCTGAAACTGTACCACATCTCTTTTGGTATTGCTCATTTACTAAGATTTTCTGGAAGGACTTGACCCATTTCATAACAACTCACCTATGTAAACATTATCAACTGCTTTATGAACACATTATCCTGGGTTTCTTTGCAAATGACAATGAACATGAAAAAGAAGTCTTTATTATTAACTTACTCTTAATTTTTGCTAAGTACTACATACATAAATGTAAGTTCTCAAGGAAAAGGCCGATTTTTTGTGTGTTTTTTAAGGACTTTGAAACTTATATAAAAGACATTGAACACTGTGCAAACAGTAAGGCTGTTAGAACATTGTCAGCATGGTCGCAATGTATAAATAATACATAATTGTGTATGCTGATAGTACGACTGTATTTTATTATTTTTATTTTTTTCTATTTTATTTTCCCCCTGGTAACTTGTCTCATTTTATTTCATTGTTTGCCTTATTATGCTATTATTTCTTGTTGTGTTTGTTATATTTGCTTCATTCAATAAAAAAAAAAAAAAACAAAAAAAAAAACATGGACTTCCTGTTTAAATGAACCGGTATCCACCCAACATGACGACCGGAAGTGCAAAAAGACACGAGCCGTGACGTCACGTGCAAAAGACCGATTAATGAGGCAGTGACTGATAAAACTGCTGGATTAAAATGTAATGCTGACAACAGCCATGACGCCTGTTGTTACTGACACATCTCTTAAAGCAAAACTGAAAACAAAGAATACTAATATTGAACCACCTGAACAAGACCTGTCTGAGTCCAGTAGTGTGGAGGTGCAGGTGATAAGGTCAGATGATCAGACGGAAAAAGTTGCTAAAAAGTTGCTAAAAAAGTGGCTGAAAAAGTGGCTGAAAAAGTGGCTGAAGAAAATGATTATGACACTGATTCAGATGGTCTCTCTATGGCTGGCAGTTTTTCTGATGCTGATGATCTGTATTCTCTGGAGGAGATTAATGAATTCCTGGACGAAAATTACGGACGGCCAGTTGATATCAAGGCACATTTTCCAGATGCTGAGAAGTTCATTAAGTCTGTCTCTATGCATCAGAAAACTGCAAGCTTGGATTTATTAGATGAAAAAAAAACGTTATCGCCTTAAAAAACATGTTACAATGTTGAGAAAAAATGCTAGGGCAGCTAAATCAAATTTGACAAAGAAAATGAAAATTTCTACATAAGATCATGATCAAACAGAATTTGCCATTTTCTCTTTGTGTAACTCTTATCTGTCTCACATCTGCTCTTTTCTATCTTCACATGAGTGGTTTAAGGGTGGCCTCTCTAAACATAAATGGGGGAAGAGATGCACACAAGAGAGCATTAATATCTGAAACTATTACGCAAAAAAGGTTGGATGTAGTTTTTCTGCAGGAAACTCACAGTGACAGTGGGAATGAAATGGAATGGGGCTTATGGTGGGGAGGACAATATGCCCTTAGCCACGGGACAAATTCTAGTGCAGGGGTTGCCATTCTGTTTTCTTCTGCCCTGAATGTAACAATTATGTCAAGCACTGAGGTTGTCAAGGGCAGACACATACTGGTAAAAGCGCAGATAGAAGGTTTTATTTTTCACTTCATCAATGTCTATGCTCCCAACCAGGGCTTAGAAAGGGAGGGGATTTTTAAAACTTTGGACGCTAAATTAAAAAGCATTGACTGTGGCAAAACTATAATTTTAGGTGGTGACTGGAATTGCTGCACAAATTTTAGGTTAGACAGGACTGGAGGAGAACGTCATATTCGATCATCACTTTATCTATCTCAGATGCTGAAGGCAGCAGACCTGGTAGATGTTTGGAGAATAAAACACCCGTCAAGCAGGCAGTATACTTGGGTTAAAGTTTCTGATGGTCAAGTTAGTGCAGCAAGGCTAGACAGGTTTTATGTTTCTGGTTCCATTAACACACGTGTTTTAAATTGCCAGATGTTTCCTGTTGGTTTCTCGGATCACCATTTAATTTCTGTGGAACTTACTCTTTCCTCCGCTGTAAGACAACATTCTTTTTGGCATTTTAATGTAAAAATGTTACATGATTCTGTTTTCTGCGAAAACTTTAAGTTGTTCTGGACTTACTGGAAATCAAAGAAGTGTGATTTCCCCTCACTTCTTCAATGGTGGGAAGTAGGAAAGGCCCAGATTAAGGTTTTTTGCCAGCAACATTCTTCCGGTGTCACCACTAACATCAAGAGAGCTGTGCAGAGGTTGGAAGAGGAGATCAAACATCTGGAAAATATATCCATCTCTGCTTCTACATCATAATAATAATAATGAATTCAATTTATAACGCGCTTTTCATTAGTGAAAATCTCAAAGCGCTACACGCATTGAATGCTACACACATTCATACACCGGTAGCGGCAGACTACCATGCAAGGTGCTTTCCAGTCCTACCGGGAGCAACTCGGGGTTAAGTGTCTTGCCCAAGGACACAACGACACATGGTGTGGGGAACCGGGATTCGAACCGCCAACCTTCCGATCGGGGGACGACTGCCATTACCACTACGCCACGGCCGCCCCATCACATCACAGACTTCGCTTCAATTAAAAAGACTTGAACTGAACTCTTTGTTACATGAGAGAGCCAAAGGGGCTTTAGTCAGAGCCCGTTTTACAAACATCCAGGAAATGGATGCACCCACGTCATTCTTCTTTGGCTTAGAGAGTTCTAACGCTCAGAAGAAACAAATAATCTGCCTTAAACTCCCAAATGGACACTTGACCTCAGATCCAGCTGAACTGAGGAACTATGCTGTGGACTTTTACACTGACTTGTTCAAGTCTGTTAGCTGTGATGTGGACAGTACCGAGGAGCTTCTGCAGGGGCTTCCTTGCCTCACCCCAAATGATCAGGAAATCCTGAACGCACATCTGACCCTAGATGAACTGACAGCTGCAGTATCCCAGATGGCACCTGGAAAGGCTCCAGGCATTGATGGGTTACCACCAGAATTTTATAGACACTTTTGGGATGTTTTCGGACAAGACCTTCTGGACGTTTTTACACAATGTTTTACTGACGGTAAGCTCCCTGCGTCATCTAGGCGAACTGTTCTCTCCCTACTGCCAAAAAAGGGTGACCTGACTCTCTTAATGAACTGGAGACCAGTTGCCCTTCTATGTACAGACTATAAGATTCTCTCTAAGGTTTTATCAAACAGGCTGAAATTATTTATTGAATCCTTGATTGCCCCTGATCAGTCCTACTGTGTACCTGGAAGATCTATTCTAGATAACTTGTTTTTAATAAGAGACGTGTTTGAGGTATGTAAATCGTGTGGCACCAACACCGGTATTATATCCATTGACCAAGTGAAAGCTTTTGATCGTGTAGATCACGGTTTTCTTTTTTCAACTTTACAAGTTTTTGGGGTGGGAGATAACTTTTTGACATGGATAAAGCTCCTGTATAGTGAGGCGTGCTGCACTGTAAAGGTGGGAGGAGGCTTGAGCTCTCCGATACCAGTTAAACGAGGAATCAGGCAGGGTTGTCCACTTTCAGGCCAGCTTTACAGTCTAGTCATTGAACCTCTTTTGAATAAACTGAGGAGTAGACTAAAGGGATTCTCTTTGACCAACTCAACTTCAATTTCTCCTATTGTGGTGTCTGCATATGCTGATGATATAAACATCTTTGTCCAAGATCAGGAAGACGTACATGAGTTTAAAAAGTGTCTTACTATGAATGAAAAAGCTTCCTCAGCCAAGGTGAACTGGGGGAAAAGTAATGGATGCCTGGTAGGCAATGGGAAGTGGGAGGGATCCCCAACCTTCCTGGTAGTTTGAGCTGGGGGAGGGTGGGCATGCAAATACTTGGAATTTATTTGGGAACTGAAGATTACCAAAAACAGAACTGGGAAGGGGTGTTGGAGAAGGTAGGAGCCAAGTTGTCTAAATGGAAATGGTTGCTACCCCAGCTGTCCTATAGGGGAAGAGTTCTGATAGCGAACAATCTGGTTGCCTCGACTCTCTGGCACAGACTTGCCGTACTGGTTCCGCCTCCAAATCTTCTGGAGAATGTACAAAGGCTCCTAGTGAACTTTTTCTGGTCTGGTCATCACTGGCTAAGAGCACCAATTTTGTACCTGCCGGTGGTGGAGGGAGGACAAGGCCTTGTGGATATCATCTCCAGAACGGCAACCTTCAGACTCCAAACAGCACAGAGACTCCTGTATGGCTGTTGTCACCGCTGGACAGGCCTAGCCCAAATGCTACTGAGGAAGGCTGGACGACTTGGCCTGGATAAACAGCTTTTCTTACTGGAGTCTTCTAAAATGGACCTAACAGGACTTACGCCCTTCTATCGTTCTGTACTCAATGCCTGGCAGACGCTGAAGGTCATTCGCAACCCTGACCCCAGACCAGGAATGTGGCTTTTTGAGGAGCCTTTGTTCTACAACAAAGCCATTAGTGGATCCACACTTTCCTCAACAACTATAAGGAATAAGTTTGTTGAAGTTGGCATTACTAGACTTGGTCATCTGGTAAAGACCCCTGTAGACACGCTTGGAGACATGACAAACATCAAATCTTCCAGAGTACTGGGAAGGATAATGGAAGAAGTAAAACTATGTCTGCCTGTGCCACTGAGAGCTTTTATTGAAGACCACACTCATGCTGATGAATGGAATGCTGACACAGAGTATGTTTTTCCTTCTTTGGGAGTGAGTCCTGCTTTCGGGGAGCAGCAAGAAGAAAGGGGACAGCTGTTATCCATGGAAACACCAAAGTTGGGCGATTTTAAGTTGTGTGGAAAAAAGCAACTCTACCTCAGCTGTGTGAAGGTGCTGAACCTGCGCTCCTTGGCTGGAACTAGGGAGTCGAGGTGGACTCAGGTTTTTGCTTCAGACTGCACCCCTAAGGGTAGGTGGCGGGTCCTGTATAAGCCCCCTGTTGAAAAACGAGTGGCCGACCTTCAATGGCGGATAATACATGGACTCATAGCTGCGAACAGACACAGAGCTCATTTCGACTCTAGCACTGGGGAGGGGTGCCCTTTTTGTGCACAGACAGAGACTTTGGAACATCTTGTCCTGTCATGTCAAAGGTTGGTGGGTCTCTTTGGACTGTTAGAAGAGTGGGTGGTAGCTCTTGGGGAAGAACTTTCATTACCTCTGTTTATCTTTGGTCCAAAGTACACTGTACGCAAGAAAAAAATCCTGACCTTAATGAATTTCTGTTTGGGGTTGCAAAACTTGCTATTTGGTTGACCAGGAAGAACCAGATGTTAGGCCGGGGATGGACTGATGTAGTTGAGAGCTTTAAAGGCTTACTTGCAGCCCGTTTAAAAGTAGAGCATGCTTTCTACACCCTCACCAGCAACCTTGGCTCGTTTCGAGACTTCTGGGGTATTAAACAGGTTTTGTGTTCCTTGAGGGAGGATGGGTTTTTAATTCTTACCTTTTAATATTATGGAGAGAGTAAAAAAACAAAAAACAAAAAACAAAAAAAACTAAATAACATGTAAATAATTTTTTTAATGAATTAATGCCCATCTTGTATGTCTCTGTAACTGAATGTTTGTTTTTATTTTTATTTTTGTTGGACCTTGTTTTGTTGTTTGTTCCCCAAATGATGTAAAATAAAAGTTTTGTCAAGTCAAGTCAAGTCTTTCTTTCTTTCTTTCTTTCTTTCTTTCTTTCTTTCTTTCTTTCTTTCTTTCTTTCTTTCTTTCTTTCTTTCTTTCTTTCTTTCTTTCGTTCGTTCGTTCGTTCGTTCGTTCGTACATGAGTTAAAAAAGTGTCTTACTATGAATGAAAAAGCTTCCTCAGCCAAGGTGAACTGGGGGAAAAGTAATGGATGCCTGGTAGGACAACGGGAAGTGGGAGGGATCCCCAACCCTTACGAAACAAAAATATATTGGAATATATTGTAAAATATATTGGAATATATTGTAAAATATATTCCAATATATTATAATATATATATTATATATTATAATATATTCCAATATATTATAATTCCAATATATTATACAATATATTCCATTATATAGAAATGTTATGATATATTTTCAAATATACACAAAGACATGTACACAATATATGTGAATATATATTGTGTATATATGGATACAAAAACGACCCACATATCTGCATAGTTTTCCCACTGTAGCTGACTTTATTTTTTAAGTTAGCAGGTTTACAGAAACAAAAGTCATTGATGAATTTTGCAATGTCCCTAAAGGTAAGGAACTAAAAACTTTTTTGACAAAGATAATTGAAAAAAAAAAAATACAGAAAAAATGAATCATAGAACATTATAACTTCAATTTCAATACAAAATTTCATGAAGGGCATCAGTAAAGGTAACAGCCCTAAATTGCTTTGAGATAGTGAAAAAACCCTCAAAAAGAATGTTGCAAAATAGAAATGAAGTAAATACCAATCACATTGGTGTAACTGCTACAAAATGTACATATATGCTGCCAATAATTGGGCAACTTACTATCTCATACTATGCTACTATGATTCTCTTTATGTACTGGTGAAGATCACTCAACGCTGCCCCACGAAGGCTTTGTTTGGCCTATTATCTAATTAATTCCACTAGGAATTCTTTGACCTCTTTGAGGCATTCAAACCACTAATATAGCATCAAAGTTTCAGTTTATCACAGCCAGGTGATCATGAAGTATGGAAAAAATGAGACATTACATGAGAGAATGAAGAAATACAGTAAAAATAACTTTGTCAAACTTGGGAGAAAACTGCACATTTTAAACCCTTCATCCCAATATATGTACACTGTATGGATGATTTTAGGGTACAATTTCAGAAGATGGACATTCACTCACAGAAATGATTCATGGCATAAGTAAGTTTTATACATTTAAATCTACTTGATTTTATTTAAAAACTCATTTTTTTATATTTATGCATTAAAATGAAAGATTATATACATCATTTAATAAATTATCTACTTTATTGAATGTAATTAGTATTACTTACTAACATTGTTTAAATAATCAAAGATATAAAAAGATATAAAACAATCAAGATTATATTATATAAATTTGTGTGACTGGTTTACATAGAAGTTATGTGAATTTAAATGGGTGAAATTGTCATGCGCATGCGCAGAACCTCACACAACGCGCATGCTCAGAACACACACACATCGCACATGCGCAGAGCCTCATTTTTGAGCGCGTTTGCTTGCTTCTCTTGGGAAACAAACATCTTCTTAACAGATACCAGTAAGTATGTTTTTTTAATCATAATGCATGAAGTTGGTTGGTATCAAAATGTTTTATAACAGGCGATTTGGATATTGACTCAGCTCGTGTTAGCTAACGGTAGAGCTAGCCAACTAATATAAGTCTTAGCTAGCGGCTAGCCACAATATAATTTTAAATTTTCGTTCGAGACAATCGCGTGCCGTGGAAGTAAAGATTCGCAGGTAAAAGAAAGGTGGGGGTACGCTCAAGTACCCCTCGCTGCAGCCTGCAGAACGGGGCGGGGTCGTGCCCGAGGGCCGAGCCATACCATATATGGAAGTAGCGCCATTGCACTCCGGAAATAAAGGGGGCGCCATTTCCTATACCAGCCTTTTAGAAAATACAGTTAAAAAAACGCACAGAAATGAACAATCCATCAGTAAATACACTAACAACACAAGAAAACTTATAATTATTGAAACTGACTACTGATTTATTAATTTTTAGGCTTTGTTCTATGGATTAAGCACTTCTTATTAGTTATTTCATTTAAAAAAATGTTGAAAAAATGAGTGATCTTTACAAATCGGCATATGGACAGAAAATTATTCAAATATATAATTGATAAATGACATGGTATAAATGACATGGTATGTTATTTATGAAATACAGTAGCCTAGGCTGTATACTGTACTATGTTGGGCTTTGTTCTATGGATTAAGCACTTCTTATTAGTTATTTCATTTAAAAAAATGTTGAAAAAATGAGTGATCTTTACAAATCGGCATATGGACAGAAAATTATTCAAATATATAATTGATAAATGACATGGTATAAATGACATGGTATGTTATTTATGAAATACAGTAGCCTAGGCTGTATACTGTACTATGTTGGGCTTTGTTCTATGGATTAAGCACTTCTTATTAGTTATTTCATTTAAAAAAATGTTGAAAAAATGAGTGATCTTTACAAATCGGCATATGGACAGAAAATTATTCAAATATATAATTGATAAATGACATGGTATAAATGACATGGTATGTTATTTATGAAATACAGTAGCCTAGGCTGTATACTGTACTATGTTGGATCTCTTTCTTTCTTGGATCACAAAACACAGTAGCCTGGTATCAATCTTAAATTTCTTTTGCAAATGTCATAACAAGGGTAAACTTAATTCAAGTTTGAAATTACACTCTTTTGTAAGACTCGAAAAGAAGGTCATATTATCCAACTGATTGTTTTCTTCTCAGTGTTGAAGGAAAGTCAGAGTTACTGTTATGAATTGGTCATTAAAGTGCTGAATGTTATCATGATCAACAATTAGTTGTGTGTTGTATGTGTTCAGGTATGTATCTACCTACATGAAATCATCAATTCAATCAGAAATAACCACACTAAAAACTATATTACTATTTACCTAATAAAAGACTACACAATGTGTAGTGTCTTTAAAAGTCAATAGTAAACAACCCCAAGACATTTCTTCACTACCATAAATAGAACCATTCTACTTTATGAAATATTTTTTTTTAAATCAGGATCTGTTGTTCTCAGGCAGGTTTGAATGTGGTGAGAAAATTTATAAATAACTTTCCAGTAGGCTATTACAGAACCCTTTTACCAAATTCTGATATCAGCAGTCGATATTCACCTCTCATGTCGTTTCAGTACAGATCTTATGAGGAAAATTAGCTATGCCAGAAACTGTTTTTAAATAAACTCTTACCATTTGAATATCAGAATCAGAATCAGGTTTATTGGCCAAGTATGTTGACACACACAAGGAATTTGTTTCCGGCTGTTCGTGTCTCTCTAGAAAGTGTCTCTCTAAAAATGCTAAAAACTATACAAAAAAAAAAAAACGTACAAATAATACACAAAATACATAAGGATTCACATCACATGGGGGTTGTGAATGGGTTGGGGGTCACGCTGATGGATGTCTGATGATCAGCTGTTGATGATGGTGATGGCCTGGGGGAAGAAACTGTTCTTGTGTCTGGCAGTCTTAGTGGACACAGATCTGTAGCGTCTGCCAGACGGGAGGAGTTGGAACATGTTGTGACCCGGGTGTGTGGAGTCTGTGATGATTTTTCCAGCCCGTTTCCTGGTTCTTGCGTGGTACAAGTCCTGAATGGAGGGCAGTGAAGCCCCAATGACTTTCTCAGCTGTCCTCACTGTTCGCTGCAGCCTGTTCCTGTCCTGCCTTGTGGCTGCTCCAAACCAGACTGTGATGGATGTACACAGGATGGACTCAATGACTGCAGTGTAGAACTGGATCAGCAGCTCCTGAGGCAGGTCCAGCTTCCTCAACTGGCGTAGGAAGTACAGTCTCTGCTGGGCCTTTTTGAGGATGGAGGTGATGTTGGGCTCCCACTTCAGGTCATGTGAGATGGTGGTTCCCAGGAACCTGAAGGACTCTACCGTAGACACGGGGCTGTTGAAGATTTTGAGGGGCAGCAGTTCTGGGGGGTGTCTCCTGAAGTCCACTCTCATCTCTACTGTCTTCAGTGTGTTCAGCTCCAGTTTGTTCAGGCTGCACCAGGACATCAGTCGTTCCACCTCCTGTCGGTACGCAGACTCGTCGTCATCACTGATAAGTCCAATGACTGTAGTGTCATCTGCGAACTTCAGGAGTTTAACAGACGGGTCATTAGAGGTGCAGTCATTGGTGTATAGAGAGAAGAGCAGTGGAGAGAGCACACAACCCTGAGGGGCACCAATGCTGATGGACTGTGAGGAGGACATGATTTTCCCCAACTGCACCTGCTGCGTCCTGCCTGTTAGGAAGCTGGTGATCCACTGACACATGGCAGGAGAAACAGTGAGCTGGGAGAGTTTTGTGGAGAGAATGTCTGGGACAATAGTGTTAAATGCTGAACTAAAATCAAGAAACAGGATTCTTGCATAAGTCCCCGGGTGGTCTAGATGTTGCAGGATGAAATGCAGTCCCATGTTGACTGCATCATCCACTGACACAAATATGATGGCAGATTACCATTCATTGGATCAAAATTGATCATATCTAAACACACATGCAATCTTTAATAATTCCTATTAAAACCAATGACATAGTCTAGAGGTCCAGAATTTTATTCGACAATGTAGACAGATAAATGGACCATCTGCTGAAATGGTGGGCTTGTCATTTCTTCGCCAGAGACTGTCCATGCTGAGAAAGCTCTCCAGAGGTCAATGAATAGTTCATCAATAATGAACTGTACAGACAGCGGCAACGCTGTTAAAGCTGAATGTGGTAACACAAGGTCAGAACATCACTGAAACTCAGTTTTATATCGACAACCACTGCTTTTTATTTCATTGATGAAGAAGAGTTGTTTTATCATGACCTCTCAACCCCACTGGTCATGATTCCTCCTGAACTGAACACTGTTCTGAAAAAGCTTTCTCAGAGTCAAGTTATATAACTTCCATTAATATGTCCTTGTTCTGCAGATAATGCTGACATAACTGGTTAATGTTTCTTTGAATCATCTAAAAAACAAAAGTCATAAAATTTTTGTGACATGATTTTCCTTTGTAAATGTATTGTATATTATGCAACCTGAATATTTATCTGAGCCGTCATTCATTTTAACCTCCAGTGTACTGTAGGAAAAATGCGTTGTTCAAAATGGTATGTCCGAATAAACTGGAATCAGCTGGATTTCTTCTTTTGAACTTTATTTTCAATCTTCTGACTCCAATCAGGTTCATCCAGCACTCAGCAGCACAGGCCTCAGTAAGATCTTGGGCTGAATCAAAGCTGCTCTGCTCTGAGCAGAGACTCTGCCAAACACTGACAACTTCTTTCTACTATAATAATGAATTGACCTTATAATGTACATCTCTTCCTGGTTACACCCGTGGAGGTGTTACCCTTTGTGAATGTCTGTAAGTGCAAAGTGCTTTGTGGTCCGGAGGGACTTGATAAAGCTCTGTATAAGTTCAGTCCATTTACCATTTTACAGCAGACGTCAGAACGTAAATCATTTTGTTTAGGTTAAAGAAAGAACACATGATAAGACACACACCAACTCTGTCTGTTTTAACCTTAGGCTGAAATGATCAGAAAGTATAAGATACAATACTGAATCTAATATTCAATTAGATATTTCCTTTAGTACACTGTTTATTGTCAAACTGTTTTCTTTCACTCATGGAGCAGATAAAAATAATGCAGCATATGTGTGTGTGTTGAAGCCATTGTATTGAACATGTGAAAATATCTTCACTCCAAAAGATTGCTTTTGCTATAAGCAGCAGTGACCCTGACATATAATTTTTGGATATTTTTGACTACTCCCAATTGAATGCAAATAAGACTGGAAGAAGTCAGTTCTGCTTTATATATGTATACATTTGTAAATAAATTTACTATAACGAAAAAGCTGGTGTGTTTGAGTATTCAATGCTTATGTGAATATATTCAGTAAACTATCAGTGAACAGCAAGTATGTAATGCAGAGCATCACCTTTTCTGGTTGTCCTCCATTTCAAATTAAAATACAAATATTTCTTAGTGAATGTGATCATATGGAAGACATGCTGCCAGTACACATCTACAATGAGGAATTTTTCAACCAAAAATTTGTAGTGGCATGGCAGTTTTAATTTTGACACAGAAGAATGATTTACAATCTTTACAAAGTTGCTATGACTTTTTAAACCTGAAATAAAAACAATGTACAACAAAACATAAGAGACAATTTATTTGAGACCATTTGATTTTAAATGTTGTATTCCAACAAAATTGTTTTCCTTTAGCATGTCAGCAAAAATTTGTAACAAGCCATTTACAAAACTTAACTATAAATTTATTTGAATTGAAAGTACAAGACTCCATGTGTGATCTTTTATAACAGCGGTACATTGATTTTACATTTAGGCCTACACTTTTTCTTACCATTTTGGATTTCCACATTCAGCTTGTGATTTGTTTTTTTGATTAAAAACAAGCTTCCTTCTATAATTTAGTGTGTGTGTATTTTATATGTATATACACACACACGACAATATTTATATGAAATACTCTGTTATCTACTTGTCATACATGTACATTGACAGCTCTGACAAGATGTCATAATACTGTACTTGTACCTCTGTTACATACTTCTGAAAGTGGGCATATTGCCTTCATTTATATAGCCTACATCAATGGTTAACACATAGTAACTCTGAATGTATACAAATAAAAATATAACTGCTATGGAAAATATCCTATAATTTCAATTTTTTACTTAAGTGTGGAAATGATGCTATGCGAAAGAAAAGTAAGTAGAGTAGGTCAACAGAGCAATAGCAAATGGGAAATTGTAAATGTATACAATGTTTAAACACATTCAGTTAAGTCAAAGTCAACTTTATTGTCAGAACTCCAATATGTACAGGACATACACAGGATTGAAATTGCATTTCTCTCAGTCCCTCAGTGCAACAGTAACCATTTCAACACTAAACACTAAACAATTAATAAACAAGCATAAAATGAAATAACAAAAGTCTAGTACTGTCCTGAGTTTTTTTGCATAGT
>JBBPBX010097834.1:0-12789 GCA_038048925.1 Garcialebias charrua
AGCTGGGTGTAAACAACTTTTTCCAATATTTTTGAAATAAAAGGTAACTTTGAAATTGGCCTAAAGTTGGACAAAGAGGTAGGATCAAGGCCAGGTTTTTTCAATAATGGCTGAACCACAGCATGTCTAAAATTGCCTGGCACCACGCTAAACATTAAGCTGCTATTGATCAAATTTAGAACAAAAGAGCCAACTGTAGAAAATACCTCCTTAAGAAAACAAGGAGGTACAACATCAAGGGGGGAACCTGATGGTTTCATACTGGTGACAATTTTCTCTAGGTAGGAGAGAGAAATAGGCTCCAGATGATCAAAAAGTGCAGGACAGGGGACCAGGATGGAAGGGTCATGGGAAGGAAAAGAAATACAAGCCCTCGTGTTCGTAACCTTGTCCAAAAAAAATTGAAGGAACTTATCACAAAGTTCTTTAGATGCTTCAATAGGAACCGGTTCATGTGAATTTAGGACCGTGTTGATTGTATCATAAAGAACACGGGGGTTGTGAGAGTTGGCAACAATAATGTCAGAGAAATATTTGGCTCTGGCTGTTTTTACAGCTTGTTGATAGCGACGCCAACTCTCTCTCACCATATCAAATGAGACTTGGAGACCATCCTTTCTCCATTTGCGTTCATTTTTCCTGCATACCTGCCTAATGGCACGGGTATGGTCACTCAACCACGGGTCAGATTTAGGCTTTGAACGCCTAGTTTTAATTGGGGCCACATCATTCAGAATAGTGTTGCATAAAGAATCAAAATGTAGTGAAAGCTCCTCAGTGCTGAGAGACACAGAGAGCTGTGAATTTAAACTATTAAAGGCTGTGGAAAAATGAGCAGCAGTGGATGAGTTAAAAACACGGCAGCTTCGAGCAGGAGCACAGGGTTTAACAGCTTTAGAAACAGGAATAAAATCAAATAAAACTGGCATATGGTCGGAAAACAATGCATCACCAATTACCAAGTTTAAAATAGACAATCCATAAGATAAGACAAGGTCGAGGGTGTGTTTACGTTCATGCGTTGGGCCCTTCACTGATTGAGTGAGACCAAATGCATCCACTAAATCTAAAAAATCCTTCACCAGCGGCTTTCCAGGGCTGCACACCGGGATATTAAAGTCTCCTAAAAATAAAATTTGCTCATATTTGGACATGTAATCACTCAAAAAATCAGAAAAGTCCCGTATGAAATCCTTATTGTACTTGGGAGCCCTGTAAATGACTGCGCACAAAAGTGGAGGAGTGCAGCCGAGCTCAAACATGCTCAGTTCAAACGAAGAAAAAGCAGTCGGGGGGGACAACTGCTTACAGTCAAAACAAGATTTATAAATGACAGCTAAACCTCCTCCACGGCCCGAGAGCCTTGGGGTATTAAAATATGAGCAACCATGGGGTAAAAGTTCTGAGAAAACACTGGACTCACCAGAAGAAATCCAAGATTCCGTCACGGAGAGAAAGTCCAAACCCTGAGACGAAAAAAAAATCCTTCAGAATAAAAGTTTTGTTTGCAACAGATCTCGCGTTTACCAGACCCATCCGGATAGTTAATCCGAGCAAAGTGTTGCAGATTTCCAAGGTCAGCACTTCGCCAGCGCAGATGTGGAGGAGTGAGACGTGGAGGAAGGAAATGTTGATCCGAGTCGACAACAGGTACCAGCCAGGAATCAATCGGGTCCAAGGAGCGCCGCGAAGCATGCAGACCAGGAAATGATCCAATCTGGGACAGGAATACTCCCGGCGAACTTGCCAAAACGGTCCTCAGCTTCACCAAGAGCCCACCGCGTTTACCTCGACGCCTGTGACGTCTTCTCCGGCGAGGGGGGTGTGGTACCCGGCACAGGTATGATGGAACTCCGGCCAACAGCGGGGGCAAAGAATCGTGCTTCTCGTGATGATGTAAAATATTAGCAGCAGGCAGACGAAGCCCAAAAAGGGTTTGGCGATCATACACCAGTAGAGAGTCCACATCATAAAAGCAGAGGAACAAAAATAATAAAAAAAGACAGAGTGGCAGACGAGACGCCCAACACACTGGCGCCATCTTGCCACACAGGTGCTGTCACACAGGTGCTGTCACACAGGTGCTGTCACACAACTTTAGAACTTGATTTACAAGGAAAAAGTGATTCCTTTCTGACGAAGGTGCCGTTTCTCCTTCTGTGTGTGCGTGTGTGTGTGTGGGGGGGGGTGTGGGTGTGTGTGTAGACTTTGAAGCACAGAGCCCCTGTGGTGCCATTGTGAAGCATTGTGGAGCTTAGTGACTGTTATCTGAGTGTTATCTGGGGGTGTTGGGACTGCAGGCAGCTGAACCTGTGGAGGAAATGTTCTCTTGTGATTTACAGTATACAGGTGGTCCCCGACCTACGAGCGGCCTGCTGACATGTTACAGTTACTGTATTTCTATCAGCTTGAGAGTAAATATATGAATGGAACAGATGTAAGCTTTCAATAGACAGTCATTCTGAAGTATGTTGAAGTATTCAGCAGTTACAGACATTTGAAGTTGGCATAATACAGATGTTACCCATCATGGCAGAGTTTTGGGTATGTTTGGATTTATTGATGTCCGCCTGAACATGCACATACAAAAACAGGCACAAAATCCTCAATTTTTATGCTATTGACTTCAAATTTGAAACTGTATTAGTAAATACTTCACTGTTTAGGCTCATATGAAATTCAAATCAACATCTTCTTGTATCAGTGTGCAGGTGCTTGACACATATAAACATTTTCAGGCGAGGCAAGAAAAACGCTTTATTTCTGTGTGCTCTCACTTCAATAAATACAAAATAATAACAGATACAACAAATTTGACTGCTGAAACAAAAAATTCAAAGTGTTATCTTTACAAAGACACCAACCATTTTCTTGTACTCCATACGGTTCAAGAACAGCTTCTAATTTAATTTGGGTATGTCTTTTTTAGGCGTTTTTCGGATATTTGAGGCGAATGCTAAGATAAAACAGCTACGCTCGAAGCTCAATTTATGGGTTCACAGTTGCTTCCTAGATGTGGAAAATGGATTTAAAATTCATTCATTTCTAAATTTTGATGCATTTTTAACATGCAGGAAAGGGTTTTAACAGAACTGTTTTTTTGTATGTCCAGAAGCCCAGATTTAGCTTTTTTAGATTTCTCTACCTGGATTATTGAGCATGCATCAGGGTATTTAACAAAACAGTTTGTTGAATAAATGTTTTAAAACGTGCAATCACTGATCAGTTTTTTAATATGTAATGCACTTAAATGTTAAACTGAGTAAAAATGTAAAAGGACAATTAATTTAATGTTAATATCTTTATAATTTATTTATTCTTTGCACTAATACAAAGACAAAAAGTGGACCTTTGGAATGAGTATTCTGGTCTGACCCCCTTGAGATCAGATTAAGCTGTATGCGGCCCCCAGATCAAAATGAGTTTGACACCCCTGGATACCTGGAACAACAGGCCAAAATGAACGAGCCCATATTTTTACTTTGAATAAATGAGCCACTGAGCTTAATAATTTCAAATTGACAATTTAGGAGGGCATCTAGCGGTGCCGTTTAGACATGAAAATATACACGATACATAAATAAATCCAACAAGAAGGCAGATCTTAGAAGGCTCAAGGAATTTGCTAATTATCATAGACTGTATACTAGCAAGGGGGTCTTAGAAAACCGTACATTGTATGTTCTGAAATAAAAGTAGGCTACAGTATTTTTTGGTTTCAGGGTAAATTGATTATTTCACTTTGAGGTAAACTAATGTTTTGGATCTGTTGTGCAGATCAGATTAAAAGATGCCTCCGTCGAAGGATCTATATTAAAGCTTGTTAACAGAAAATTAATTTGATCCTGGTCTGTTAATGATTTTTTAATTTTTATATAGCCTCATTGAACACTAGCTATGTTTACATGGGCAAAATTCTGTGACCGGATTGAAATGTGCTCTGATTGCATAATTAGATAGCACCGTTTACATGGGCCCAATCCGTTCATGACGAGTGTTTACATGCAGCAGGCTTTTATTCTGATCAGAAGTTCTGACATGCGCAGAGTGGTACACTCCCCTTAAAAAAAAAAAACGAAGAGGAAGTTACTTTCGTAAAAACCACAGAAGAAGAAGTTACTTCCGGGACGAAAGTAAACATACGCGTCCAAAATGGACCCGCACCAGACTGTAATGACGGAGACTGAGTTTTTCTGCACTCCCTGATTGAACTACAGGTGAAGCAGCGCGTGCTTTTAGTTTTTTTATTCACAGGATGAGAGCGCTGGACGTCCTCTGTCCTCCAAGCTGTCGTGGACAACAACTGTTGGTAAGATAATAAAAACGCTGTATGCTAATAAACTTTTTGTCCTTTCCTTTTCTACCTGTCTGCGTGATACTGTCTGTATTTGTTATTAATTACTATTCTTCCTCTGTTTTCCTGTTTCTGGAGCATCAGTGTCACGATGCCAGGCAGTGCCCTGCCATGATGCCAATGTCCTGCGCCACTCAGACCTCTATCAAAGGGCTCATCTGTTGACAAAAGTAAGGCTAATATTTACTATATTGTATTTACTGTAGTATTACTACAACGATTACAGCTAAGTACAGTATCTCAAAGTAGAGATGCTTAGCTGTAAAGTTTTATTTAAAATAACATTTGTTTGAACCATGTCTTTAAACAAATAGTTAAATGTTGCCAAAATGTAAGGCTAACATTTACTATATTGTATTTAATTTTACAACTATTACAGCTAAGTATATCAGAAGACATACTTAGCTGTAAAGTTTTCTTTCAAATAAAATTTGTTTGAACCATAACTTTAAACAAATAAAAAGTTGAACACTAAATATTGGCATGTCCTTTTTTGCAGTCTGTGAGGAACATTGAAGCAAAGGACGTCCGTCTCTTCATTGTTGGTGATCGTGCATCCGCTGTTGGACTGGCTCGTCAAAGGATACGCAAACTGTCCTCGTCTGACTCCTCAACAAGTCATTTAATGTTTACCTTGGCGCTGTCAGGTGGAGGTAGAGATGACCGGGTTTCTGAAGTCACAGTGGAGAGTTCTTCTAAAAAGATACTGTACTTATGTATTTGTGTTCACATGCAGTTAACATTTGTATAAAATTATTATCACAATAAACAACTGCAAGTAATACTAGTGAACATCTGAGCTCTTTAATGGACCAAACAGTTTAACACATTCTTGTAAACAGTTGAAATTGCTTGTTTGAAACATGTTTCATTCTTAGTGCAATTTGAGGTGTATCAGAAAAACATAAAAATTAAACGTTCAAAATGTTTGTACAAAACAGACGATGTGCACAGATCACATCTTGTAATGATAACAACAAAAAATTTCTTTGGTCATTTAAAAACTACAGTAACCTGTAATTCAGTAACTTCTTTAACAACTCATCACATACTTTCACAATTTCGATGTATGCATGTGATTTCGGAAAACAAAATTGGTGACAAAATAATCGATTTTACTTCCAAAATGTATGTTTCTGTATCCTGATAGAACAGCAAATGTGTTTTTATCCTGTGAGTCATGCAGAAACTCAGAGTCCTTATTAAACCACCTGACTGTATTAAGTTAGGACATCTTAATTGTACCATAAACTATCAATCCTAATGTCTGTGTAAAAAATACATTTACAGATCTGTCAGGGGACAAAGAAACATGGTTGTGGAGAATTGAAACATTTTCAAATCAGTTTTGAGTTGTTCTAAAGCACATGTGTGAACTTCTTGGGATTCCTAAGACGTGGGACTCTTGCATCTTCTGCCACCTGCCACCATCACCTGCCACCATCACCTGCCACCATCACCTGCCACGTGCCACCATCACCTGCCACTGTCTGTTGTGTGCTGCTGCCAGCTGCCTCTTCAAAGCTGGACTCATCATCTGAAAAACAAACAAAATAAAGTTTAACTGGACCCCTGATATGTTGAAATGTGTTAGGTTAATTATCTGGTTAGTTGGAGTTTTAATGTACAATACAGTATACTGTAGTTCTATGCTAGCCCTACAGCTACTCTTATTTCTTATTATAATTACATTTTTACATATTTGTTGTTTCTAATTACTCCAGGTAATACAGTACAGAGGGTTAATGTGTTTTGAAGAGTCTAACTTACCAGAAAGGATGCTTTGCTCCTGGTTAGCTTCCTCTCCTCAGATTCCTCTCCTCCTCATAAGATCCACACCGCTGCCTGCTGTGTTGGAAGTGGCAGATCTCTCATCAGTTCATCAACACGTAAAATAAAAAAGTGGTGGGGTCGTAGCCACTTGTCCCGTTTTTGTTTTTAGCTTTGTAGCACTTAGCTTTAAGCTCTTCCAGCGATCTCCAGCTTCTTCCAGCTTTTCATGTACTTGTTTGAATAACTACACGTTCGGTCAAGGCGTTCGATAGTTTTGAGCTATTTTAACGTTTCCATTACAAATGTTGCATCGCTCACCGACCAGTTTTACTTCCCCACCATGTTAGCGTTAGCATCTACCCACTAGCCAGCCCAGGCGGAGAAGTAAACACGAGGGGGGAGAGGGAGGGAGGGATGGGGGTGCGCGCAGCGCACATGCGCAGTCAGGACAGTTTCCCACAGTCCGGTAAAAGGAACAGATCATGTGTTTACATGCGCACACATCGGGCTACGGATCGGCGTAAACCACCCGTTTCGAACGGATCGCAAATTAGGTCGGATCACGCCGAATACACAAAAAATAACCCGACCGGGGTGTTTACATGACGCACTTTTGATCCGTTCGGCCGTTTGATCCGATTACTTATGTCCATGTAAACATAGCTAGTGTTGGTGGAACGGCAAAAGTGAGTCTTATGAATCCCACCTCATCCTTGCAAAACACATAATGGTAAATATGCATTAAGATAGGCCTCTGTCAAAACACATGCAGCATCTGACTTTTGAACCTCGGCTACTGTGGTTATTGATCAGATCGGATCAGATTTAATATGAAGGTGTGTCCAGAAACTGACTCACTGTGACTTCACTGGGAAGAACAACAACATGGCTGGACTCATATGCAACCTTGCTCAAAGAACTTTTGAGGGGATTACGCAAGGAACGACTGAAAACAACAAAGGCACCAAAAGAACAAAAGACTGTCCACAGAAACTTTCAGCCAAGCAGAGGCAAAGACTTTCTCAAAGAACTGTCAAAACATGGTCATCAGACACAAATGGCCAGAACATACGGTCCGGATTTGGGGGGTCCTGACGAGAATCAGAACCCAGTGAACGTCTCACTGGGGGCTGGAACAAGAGAAAGCTGAACACGTTCTCCAAACAGACAAGAGAACAAATGGTCCTGAAGTCACTCATACCAGCAAAGGTCACACCCATGTTGATCTGTGAGGATCTGTCATTGATCTTAGTATCCAGGATCAAAACTACAGTTGCTATGATAAATTACACATAGACACATTTAGGGCCTGCTAGCGCGGGCCTCATGATTCTCAGTTATACTGTGCTCAGGTGGATCTGACGACTTGCTTCTTCTGGTTCCTGTAACTCTGTGGTGAAGCTTAAGGAAAGCAAGGGAAATTATCCTAGCTCCTGACCCTAAAACGAGTTAACTTTTATATTTTTGTTTTTGCAGGTTAAAATTTGTGTCTCCACAAACATTCATACAAGGTTTTAATAAGACTGAAGAGAGGGCAGCAGTTATCCTTGGCGGAGTGCATGTTGGAAATCTGATGTGTCACAAGGGGTACATTTTGGTAAATGATTATAATTTTAAAGAAAATGAGATGATATCGTAGATTACAGTTAGCTATATGGTTGTGAAAACCAAATTAGTGGTGGCAATAGGCTGAGGTTTAGGAAACATCTGACACTAGTGCTTAGGTTAAAGGATGGTAAATTTAGACACAATTTCCAATTTATTAACCAAATAACTTTGGCATAATTGAAACAAGGTAGAGTTTTGTTTCAAAAGGGGGTTAAGAGGTTGACAGATGTTTCTAAAAATAGAGAGGTTGGAATTGTTTCCTAGAAATAACTAGATTGTAAATGTTTCCTAGAAACAACTAGGTTGACAAATGTTCCTAGAAATAACTAATTAACTAAAAGATGGTAAATACATTTTAGTATACAAAGAATAATAAGGATAACTGATAAATTGGCGTTATAAACAAAGTTCACTTGCGTTGATATTGAGGCGGCATCGGTCTTGAACGTTTTATTTTCTTTAATCATGTCATGGAGGAAGGAGTATTGATGCAAGCATATTTCAAATGAGCAATTAACAACACTGTTTTTTTTCCTCTGTGAAATGTGTGTGAAGCAGGATGGGGGACGCCCCTTGGAAATGTTTCCTGGCCTGCAGGCTCAAACCACTCAAACCTGAAGTGGACCTGATCAGAGGATGTTTAGAAATATGATGGTTCTGTAGATTTATAGCAATTGACTTGACTAGACGACATGTGACTTATTGACTCAGGAAGAAGGTGTATAGAACCACAGGTGTACAATGTTTTGTGAATTATGCTCTGCCGCCGCTTGCTATGTTATTTTTTTTAATTATGCTCTGCCGCCGCATGCTATGTTACTTTTATGTGTGTAATTTCTGCTATAAGCTGAGTGAAAAGGTACAGTATTTTTATAAGTATGAACCGCCTCAAAAACTACTCGCATGAACCGCCTCAAAACTACTCATAATTAACCCTAATGAAGATTAAGTCTCTTCCAAACCCAACTAACATGCATGATTCATTCTTTGTACTACTGATTTATAATTTATTGGGTGTTGTTTGCTGTGGCACATTCTGTTTATGATAGGTGGTTCCTGGAAATGCTCCAGCTGAGGGGGTAAGGATGGAACTCTATTTTTGTTTTATTGCACATTTCCGGGTACAAATTTTAATATAACATTGGAGAAATTGGCTTACGTTTTAGAATCTGACTTATCAGCACCATTGTGAGTGGGTTTATGGATAGACAATAGAGAGTAATTTAACTCACATGGATTTACCCATGTTTGGGCCTTCTCTTAGATGAGTGAATTGGGTTAAACCAAGAAGGCCCTGTTGTAGTCTAACGAGTCGAAAGTTTGTGGTTTAGATTTTCTCAACAGATTTTATAGGAGGCAAGACCAGACAGCCCTGGTCAAGTACGGACCTGTGTGGGGTAGCTGAACGTACACCACAGGCAGTGCGTGTCAATGCCAGGGGATCCACATGGTTCAGTGTGCTCCAGCCCGTGAACCAGGAAGGAGCTAAAGGATTGGGCTGGACGACAAGAAGAGGTCGCATTCGAACTCTCATGCCTTGGTAGACCAAAGTAGCCGAGTATAGTTGCGTGCAGGCCCAGAAAGACTCTGTTTAATGGGGCCACTCGGTGCTGGAATATCCACACATAGAACAGACACCTAGAAAGATAAAAACATTACATATTAGAGTCTCACATTACACGAAGAAAACTCGGGGACATAGGAGGACATTCCCGAGCAACGCCAGGGGAATGCCCCTGAGTACGTGTGGCACATTCAAAAAGTATATTAATGTTTCTGTGATGGTGATATAAATCTTGTGTTCTTTCTCTATTTTTGTGTGTTCAAGGGAGACAACTGCCTTGCTGCTGGAGGAGGAACTTGGGAACTTAAGGTTCATAATTCTGCAATATCCTAAGCGCTTACTATTATTATCGTTCATAGTTTGCATATATTTCCTTATATTCTACAATTTGCATATTAATAAATTCATTCAGGTCTGGACGACCCACTGGACGATTGGCTGATAAAGATCTTCGGTCCCTGGAAACAGGTGTTTGTATCTATAATGGTATCATTGGCTATTTTCTTAGGCATACTTATAACTTGCGGGTGCTGCTACGTGCATTGTTTAAGGTCTTTGACGGTTAGACTTATCACGTCCACCCTGGAAAAAGGGATCCTGAAGTGATACGCCAACTGCTTCTGTTAAAAAATTATAACTTAGAGGATTTTGAAAAAACTGATTGAATATTGTGTATATGTACATTTAGTTGCGTTATTAGGTGTGTGATTTTATTTCTTTTGGGATGGACCTCAGGAATTGAGGTCCAAAGGGGGTTTGTTATGAAATAAAATATATTTTATTCTTCGTGTTTTTATTCCACCAGAAGGGGTTTTCAAATGATGCAGTTTGTGTCCTCTCTGTCTGTCAGTTTTATGACTTTGCAGATATATGGTTGGGGAGAAGTCCACTGAAAGCCACTCTCTGGTTCTGCATGTTTGCTCAGTCAGGGAGTGTCAGAACAAGCCCTAATCTATGTGTGTCTTTGGTGTGGTTTGGTGTCCAGTTGCACTGATTGGTCACTTGGTGGTCTACTAGTGTGTGTGTGATTTGTGGGTGCTCAGCATTGCTGTATATTTAGTTTTGGAAACCAGAGTAAGCTGAAACCCCCTGAGGCCTGGGTAAACCAGAACAGAAGCTTTCTGGCAGTGGGGTAGGACAAGAAAACAAAGCAAAACTGCTCTTATTGGTTAAGGCAGGAAACACCCTACAAGAAAACAAAGCAAAACTTATTGGTTGAGAGCAGAAAACGCCCCACAGAAGAGTATAAAAGAATAAGTTTCCCTCCTCCAACAGACAACGCAGAAGCAGGCCACGAGGGACCAACCCATCAGGTTGTATGCTGTCTCCATTGAATGCGCATTCATGTTCTCTTTGTTCTCCTATCTTTCTTTCTTTCTCTCTCTGTCTTCTCATATGAGATCATATATATATATATATAGCTTATAAAATATAACAAATGTATTCTGTGACTTTTAACCTTATGATTAATTAAAGTGGGTTTGGAATTTCAAGTACCTCTGTCGTGTCTTTCACTCCAGCATTCGATCCAAAGAGAAACAAAAAACCAACTCGAGCGGAAAGTAAGGTTTAATCCGCAACAAAATCTATTGGCGTATTGTATAAACTAAATGACTTGTTAAACGATAGGGCTCTTTATTTGCTATATAACTCAATTTTTGTTCCACATTTAATTTATTGTGTGGAGGTTTGGGGTAAAGCCTGTACAACTATAACAAATTCTATTTTTATTTTGCAGAAAAGAGCGGTGAGAATTATTGCTAGAAAGCCTTATCGTCATCCATCAAATGTATTATTTAAACAACTCAAATTATTGAAATTTTGTGAATTGGTAGATTATAATATTTTGTTAGTAATGCATAAGGCTCATAAGAATGTGCTACCCACAAATGTTCAAATGTTTTTCATAAAGAGAGAAAGCCGTTACAGTTTAAAAGGAACTGAAATGTTTGTTAAACCTAGATATAGGACTAGTTTGAAGGGACGTTTTATTTCGAATAAGGGAGTGGAATTGTGGAATGTTTTGGAAAAAGATGTTAAAGATGTAAACTCTGTGATGAAATTCAAAAAAATTATCAAGTCTAAACTGCTAGCAAAATACTAAAGCTTTAAGTAATGCATCCTAATCTATTTGTTGATTATTGAGTGTGAAATGTTACTAAATTAATCTGTTGTTTTTGGTAGTTAATTGTTTAAATTGATTGTTTGTAAATTGTTTTTGTTTTGTTTTTTTGGAAAAAAAGGGGCAGACAAAATAAGAAAAATTTCTTCTTTCTGCCACCTTTCATTTTATGTATTTAGATTTTTTTTCTCATATTTATGAAATGTTTTTTTTTTCATTATCTTTTATGTTGTTTTTCTTAAATATGTAAGATGAATAAACTTAAAAAAAAATACAGTTATTGGATACTTGATCAATGGAAAAGTGATTTATACACTGATTATTTCATCCATAGTAGCTAAATGAGTATAGCTTTGCATGTGGCCTCTTTGTTCTTGGGCTAAGCTAAGAGCTATGCCTGATTGCGTTTGAGATCTTTCATTTTAAGACAGTAAATCGTCCAAAACTCTCATTAATAAACCCTCCCTGAATTAAAAAAACATACTGATGTTAATTGATCGCACAGAAATAATTTAAAAATACAAAACAAGCAACGTGTGTGTGCTACAGATTGTCTGACGGCTATTTTTTTTTAGCATCGAACATAAAGAATCTGCCGTGATAATTGGCTTTATACACTCGCAGTGTATAAAGTAAAACAACATGAACTCATGTTAGATATATATTTTTTTCATCTAAAACACTAAACATTTCCGATTATGTTTACATAAAGACTTACTCTTTTCCTTGACAGTTTTCCAACGGTAGCTTCCCTGCGTTGTTTTGATGTCGTTGCTGTGGCACTTTCTTCCGTCGATTTTCTTTTAAAAATACAGTAGTAGGAATAGCACCCGGTTTAAAAAGTCTTCTGAATCTTACTGGTAATCCTAAAGATCCTTGTAAACCAGGTGTTTCCTCAAAACAATCGGCAGAAAAATGGTCGCTACAGAGATACAATTGTTTAGTAGGACACCATCGGTCCCTTGTTCTTTGTACTTGTCTTGTCCATTCTTGACGAAGTTTCTCATCTTTTGGGAATTTGTGAAGGCTCACTTGTTCACTAGTGATATTAGAACACCCAAATGTGACACAACGTGACGGCATTTTTCAAGTTACACAAAAAAATTGGCGATCTTGCAGACAATGCGCGTTACCATACCAGACACAGACTGACATGCCCGATGTTACGTCACAAATGACGAATGAGGAAGTTCCTGGATTTCCAGAGATGAAACACAGTGCCAAATTTAAAATAACTTTGAATGAAATTTTAATATATTTATGTTTGTTTGCAAAAACAAACATAGCTGAATGAAGTAAGATATATATGTTGTGCCAGTTCATGCAAATTTCAACATCATGTCAGTGGACCTTTAAGCCCACACTGTT
>JBBPBX010097835.1:0-12789 GCA_038048925.1 Garcialebias charrua
ATGGGTGGTGGCCGAGGGCGGGGACCCTGGCGGTCTGATCCTCGGCTACAGAAGCTGGCCATTGGGACATGGAATGTCACCTCTCTGGTGGGGAAGGAGCCTGAGCTAGTGTGTGAGGTTGAGAGGTTCCGGCTAGAAATAGTCTGACTCACCTCAACGCATGGCTCTGGCTCTGGAACCAGTTTCCTTGAGAGGGGTTGGACACTCTTCCACTCTGGAGTTGCCCCTGGTGAGAGGTGCCGAGCAGGAGTGGGCATACTTGTTGCCCCCCATCTTGGTGCCTGTACGTTGGGGTTCACCCCGGTGAACGAGAGGGTAGCCTCCCTCCGCCTATGTGTGGGGGGTACGGACTCTGGCTGTTGTTTGTGCTTATGCACCAAACGGAAGCTCAGATTACCCACCCTTTTTGGAGTCCTTGGAGAGGGTAATAATAATAAAAATAATAATCATTTTATTTAAAAGTGCCTTTCAGGACACCCAAGGACACTTAACAAACCAATACAGTGTAATACAGATCAAACATTATCAGCGACAAATTGAAATATAAAATACATAAAAATTATAAAATGCAAAATAATAAAAATACATTTAGTAAAGTTAATGATAAGCTAGTCTAAAGATATGTGTTTTCAGGGCAGTCTTGAACAGAGAAAGGGAGGTGGTGTTTTGAAGGTCTGGCGGTAGGGCGTTCCAGAGGTGAGGGGCAGAGGAGGTGAAGGCCCTGCTCCCCATGGTGGAGAGGCGGGCAGAGGGTACATGGAGATGTAGCGAAGAGGAGGATCTGAGAGAGCGTGATGGGATGGAGATTTGTAGGAGGTCAGATAGATAAGGAGGGGCAAGGTTGTGGATAGCTTTGAACGTGAGGAGTAGAATTTTGAAGATGATGCGTGATTTAACCGGGAGCCAGTGGAGCTGCTGCAGGACAGGAGTGATGTGGTTATAGTAGGAGGTTTGAGTGATGACACGGGCAGCTGAGTTCTGGACCATCTGTAACTTGTGGAGAGATTTGTTGGGGAGGCCGTAGAGAAGGGAGTTGCAGTAGTCAATACGGGAAGTCACAAGACTGTGCACCAGGATGGCTGTGGAGCGGGGTGTGAGAGAAGGACGGAGACGGTTAATATTACGGAGGTGGAAATAGGCAGACCGAGTAATATTGTTGATGTGTGAAGTGAAGGAGAGGGTGGTCTCGAGGATGACACAGAGGCTCTTGACCTGAGGGGAGGGGGATAGCAGAGAGTTGTTAAGTGGAACGAGAAGATGTTCTGATTTTGAAATAGTTTTTGGTACCGACAAGAATGATTTCTGTTTTGTTACTGTTTAGTTGAAGGAAATTGTTAGAAAACCAGTGATTTAGCTCATTGAGACAGTCTGTGAGGATGGAGGGTGGGTGGGTGGAGTTAGGTTTTGATGACAAGTAGAGCTGTGTGTCATCAGCATAACAGTGGAAATGGACGCCGTATTTGCGGAAGATGTGACCTAGAGGAAGGAGGTAAATGATGAAGAGGAGGGGTCCGAGGACAGAGCCTTGGGGGACACCCGTGGAGACAGGGGAAGACTGGGAACGGAAGGATTTAAGCTGAATGAATTGAGTGCGGTCAGAGAGATAGGAGTTGAACCAGTCTAACGGGGTACCTGAGATGCCAATGGAGGTTAGTCTGTTGAGGAGGATAGAATGACAGATGGTGTCGAATGCAGAACTTAGATCATGAAGAATGAGGATGGACAGAAGACCAGAGTCAGCAGCAAGAAGAAGGTCGTTAGTAATTTGTACAAGAGCCGTTTCGGTGCTATGGTGGGGGCAAAATCCAGATTGAAACTCTTCATAAATGTTGTTGGTGGACAGGTGTGAGTGAAGTTGACTAGCAACAGTTTTTCAAGAATCTTTGAGATGAAGGGCAGATTGGAGATCGGACGAAGTTTACTGAAGTTGGTAAAGTCAAGACCTGGTTTCTTGATGATGGGGGTGATGGCAGCAGATTTGAAGGCTGTGGGAACAATGCCAGAGGTTAGGGAGGAGTGGATGATATTAGTGATGATAGGGAGCAGAGACGGGAGACAGGATTTAACAAGAACTGTGGGAAATGGGTCAAGTTGACAGGATGAGGACTTGGACTTGCTGATAATGTCAGCAATGTCATCAGCAGAGGGGAGGGAGAAGACAGAGAAAGGGAGGGAGGGAGGGAGGGGGGAGTTCAACAAGGATGCTGGGGGCAGTATTTGGTCCAAGGTGTTTATGAATTGAAATAATCTTTTCATTGAAATATGACATCAGGGAGTTGCAAAATTCTGTGGAAACCATGTGAGAGGGTAGAGAGTTAGGAGATGAGACAGAACGGTGAAGGAGAGAGAACAATGTCTTTGAATTACCAACATTGGAACTGATGATGTCTGAGAAGTAGCTGGATTTGGCTTGAGAAATACTGTTCTTGTAATGGATGAGGTGGTTTGCATAAAGTTCCTTGTGAATTGTGAGACCGGATTTTTTATAAAGACGCTCTAGCCGCCGACCTTTGGTTTTCAGGGAGCGGAGTTCTGGAGTGAACCAGGGTGCAGAGTTGGAGAAGGAAACAGTCCAAGTTTTCAGAGGAGCAACAGAGTTAAGGATGTTGGTTAGGCTGGTGTTGTATAATGTGACAAGATCATCTGGGTTGGAGGAGTTGAAAGTGGAGAGGGTATTATTAATATGAGATAAAAGAATGTCATGTTGATATTCTTGATATTACGGAAGGAAAGAGTGCATTGAGGTTTATCTGAGGAAAATTTAAGATTAACATTGAATGAAATCATCAGGTGATCAGTAAATGGAAGTTCATTAGAAGAACACTTAAGAGGAGAGAGTCCAGAACAGCAAAGTAAGTCCAATGTGTGGCCCTGTCTGTGCATTGGAAAGTTGATGAGTTGTTGAAAGCCGCAGCTGTCCAGGCAAGATGTGAAGTCTCTGGAGAAGGTGGTTGTTTTCTTCATCCATATGAATGTTGAAATCGCCCAGCAGGAGAATGGGTGAAAGAGCAGTTAAATGGGCCATAAGAGCATCAAAGTCATTCATGAAGCAGTTGTTTACTTTTGGCAAGCGGTAGATAGTTGCCACAACGGTTGGTGTGGGGCCAGCGAGCAGACACACAGTGTGTTCGAAGGGGGAAGAGGGAGGAGTGTGAACCGGAGTGAACTTCCAGTTCTTGCGGTGAATTATCGCGAGACCTCCCTCCCGGGCCTTGGC
Organism: Garcialebias charrua; assembly: GCA_038048925.1. Classification (NCBI taxonomy): domain Eukaryota; kingdom Metazoa; phylum Chordata; class Actinopteri; order Cyprinodontiformes; family Rivulidae; genus Garcialebias; species Garcialebias charrua. The sequence continues at coordinate 3,218 of JBBPBX010097835.1, forward strand.
GCGGGCCTTGGCGGTGTAAACAAACCCCGGTGGAGTGGACTCTTTCAGATGAAAAAAGTTGTTTTGTTGTTGCCACGTTTCTGTTAAGCAGATGAAATCCAGTTTTCGGTCAGATATTAGATCGTGAATAAGCTGACCTTTGCCCGTGAGGGAGCAAACGTTCAGAAGTCCAAACTTTACAGAGGAGACGGAGGAAGTGACCAGAGCGTTAGCCGACCGAGCTAGGTTGGCTAACGTGCTGCTGCTGTTAGCGGTCCGAGCATTGCGGCATGAAGAATGGCGAGAGTCAGACCAGATGGAGGTTATGGCATTAGCCTTGTCAGCGTTGATTCGATGGCGCGAGCCCCGGTGGATGTATCTCCGACGAGGATGGAAGGCAATTTCCTGAAGAGGGTGCACAGGCGGCGCGGCCGGCAGAATGCGAAGACGAAGGAGCTCGACGGCAGAATAATGGAGGAGGCCAGACGCTGGGTGGTGGTGGATGATCAGAAGGAGAGTCCAAACGAGAGCAAGCAGCAGGTAAATCCAAGTAAAATCCATGTTTGATGATGAGTAGAAATGCACAGGCAAGGATCGGTGAAAAAACAGCAGAAAGTACTGAATAGAACAAAACAAGAAAAAAGTATGAGGAGCAACGGCAGCTAGGTGTGCCAGCGTTCACTCCCGGAAGTTATAAGGTACTGCAAAGTGCGCCTCTTGGGGACTCCCTTGTTCTACTGGGGGATTTCAATGCTCACATGGGCAATGACAGTGAGACCTGGAGGGGTGTGGTTGGGAGGAACGGCCCCCCTGATCTGAACCCGAGTGGTGTTCTGTTATTGGACTTCTGTGCTTGTCATGGATTGTCCATAACAAACACCATGTTCAAGCATAAGGGTGTCCATATGTGCTCCTGGCACTAGGACACCCTAGGCCGCAGTTCGATGATCGACTTTTTTGTCGTCTCATCTGTTCTGCGGCCGCATGTCTTGGACACTCAGGTGAAGAGAGGGGCGGAGCTGTCCACTGACCACTACCTGGTGGTGAGTTGGCTCCGATGGTGGGGGAGGATGCCGGTCAGACCTGGCAGGCCCAAACGTATTGTGAGGGTCTGCTGGGAATGTCTGGCCTGGCAGAGTCTCCTGTGAGACAGATATTTAACTCCCAACTCCGGGAGAGCTTTGAACACATTCCGGGAGAGGTTGGGGACATTGAGCCCAAGTGGACCATGTTCCACGCCTCTATTGTCGAGGCGGCTTATCAGAGCTGTAACCGCAATGTTGTCAGTGCCTGTCGTGGCGGTAACCCTCGAACCCGGTGGTGGACACCGGCAGGGAGGGATGCTGTCAGGCTGAAGAAGGAGTCAGAGCTTGGTCCGCATTGCCGGCAGTAAGTTGGGCTCGTTCCCAGTGAGAGTTGGACTCCTCCAAGGTTGCCCTTTGTCACCGATTCTGTTCATAAATTTTATGGACATAATTTCTATGTACAGCCAAGGTTTTGAGGGGATCCATTTAGGTGGTCGTGATCTACAGCTTTCACTGGAGCGGTTCACAGCCGAGTGTGACCGGTTGGGATGAGGATCAGTTCCTCCAAATCCGAAGCCATGGTCTTCTGCCGGAAAAGGGTAGAGTTCCCTCTCTGGGTCGGGGAGGAGGTCCTGTCCCAAGTGGAGGAGTTTAAGTATCTCGGGGTTTTGTTCACAAATGATGGAAAAATGGAGCGTGAGACTGATAGGCAGATAGATGCAACGTCAGCAGTGAAGCGGGCGCTGTACTGGTCTGTCGTGGTGAAGAGAGAGCTGAGTCAAAAGGCGAAGCTGTCAATTTACCGGTCGATCAACGTTCGTACTCTCATCTATAGTCATGAGCTTTGGGTTGTGACCAACAGAACGAGATCTTGGATACAGGCTGCCGAAATGAGTTTTCTCTGCAGGGTGTCTGGGCTCTCCCTTAGAGATAGGGTGAGAAGCTCGGTCATCTGGGAGGGACTCAGAGTAGTGCTTCTCCACATCAAGAGGACCCAGTTGAGGTGGCTCAGACATCTGGTTAGGATGCCTCCTGGACGCCTCCCTGGTGAGGTGTTCCAGGCACGTCTAACTGGGAGGAGATCCCAAAGAAGACCCAGGACACGCTGGAGGGACTATGTTTCTCGGCTGGCCTGGGAACGCCTTGGGATTCCCCCAGAGGAGCTGGCCCAAGTGGCCGAGGTGAGGGAAGTCTGGGCTTCCCTACTTAGGCTACTACCCCCGCGACCCAACCCCGGGCAAGCGGAAGAGAATGGATGGATCGATGGATGAATGTTCAGTCAGAATCTACACAAAAACATATTTAAGCTGAATTTTTTTTATTGTTCTTACCTTCATTAGTGACCTCAGAGTTTGTATTTTTCGGGCCTCTTCCTTTGCCTGCAGCAGCCCATAGCCACATGGTGGTCGAATGTTCCTACTAGATGCTCCTGTTGTCCTGACCACGGTGGTCTCCTGAGCCAGCAGCTCCTCTAGCTCTGGATCTACAGGCCTCCACAGCATGGTACAGATCAAAGCCTGCACACACACCTGCTCAAGAGAGATGGAGGTACAAATGTTCCTTCACAGATCTACGAGCCAGCTGAGCCACATGTTTAAACTTACCTTGAGAGGTTCCAGGAGAAGAACAGAAGTAAAAAATGCAATGAGAACAGACACCAGCCACATGAGTAACACTGCTTTGGAGAAGAGACTCCCATAGAGTCCCACCACTGCCAGGCAGCCACCGATAAGTAACGCAATAAGGGGGTGAACAACACACAGAACCCATGGAGGGAGGAACCAGGTGGGTTGACCTCGAGCAACACCTACAGAGGGAAAACAAGGCAACGTAGGATTCCATCCATCATCTTTACCAGTTTCTTTGTTTTCGGGTCGCAGGGGTCACTGGTGCCCATATCCAGCAGTCACTGTATGAGCGACAGGGGACGCCCTGGACAGGTCTCTAGTCCATCACAGGGACACACAGAGACAAATGAGAAAAACAACCATTCACCCTCTCACTCTCACCTAGGGACAATTTAGAGTTAGCAATCAGTCTAACATGCATGTTTTTGGTCTGTGGGAGGAAACCAGAGTACCTGGAGAAAACCCACACAGCATGGAGGAACTCCACCCAGAAAGACCCCCAGCCTGGATCGAATCCAGCAACCATCTCGCTAAGGGGGAACAGTTTTACCAACTGTGCCACCGCCTCCCCCAAAACTAATTAATTAAATTAATTAAACCAATTTAAATAAACTCTGTCAATTCACCTGAAAGGAGTTGTCCAAATATCTAATCAGAAATATGTCCAAAGCTTTTGGAAGGATATAAAAAACTTTGTGGGCAAGGTGTAGCTTGGAATGGAACGTTTACCCAAATGTTAGTGGGGATGTGTGCATTTATTTGAGCTGGTATGTGTAATTTTGACCTTGTGAGGATGTAAGAAAATTTACCATAATTTAAACTTGTGCACCCATATCTTGTTTTTAAAAACCATTAAATCTATTTGTGAGGATGGCCTGCCAGTGCAGTGGTTAGAGATGTTGCCTCTCAGCGAGAAGGTTACAGGATTGCCTTCTGGCCTGGGGCTTTTCTGGGTCACATTTACATGTTCTCCCCATTCTTGTGCAGGTTTTCTCCAGTTACTCCCATAAGGCAGGCCTCCCAGAGGCAGGGCACATCCTGGTGCTACTGGTACTAACACAAAGAGACAATCATTCATGCTCACACACCTTCTATATACTGTACATCCAATTCAGAATCCTCTGTAAACTTGATTAGCATGTCTACTGGAAAAAAAGTATTTTTTGCAAGGAGTAAAGATTCAACTTTAGTTGACATAAAATCTGATCAGTTACCTATGCGTGTAGTAGAAGAGGAGCAGATGGATTCAAGTAAATGATCTGGTAGGGAGGTGCTTGCCATCGACACTGCTGAGGAACATTTATAAAACACTTCCCCAAACATTGAGGGGTTAACCTGAGTGTCTGGTTGGTTGAATTCTGATTCATCTAGAGATTCAGAAGAACTATGGTCTTCTAACCAGCTGCTCCATGAGGTGCATGGTCTACAAAAGACAATGCAGAATGTTCACTGGAACGATAACATATTTTCAAAGACAAATAGTGATGCTTTGAGCTGCTTCTTACAAGACTGTGGAACATGGCGTGGTCTTTGGAGAGTCCCGGCCACTGTCTGAGTTGCTGTTGATTGCATTTGAAGGGTCCTCTACTGCTGATATTGACATAAGAAGATCCTCTTCTGGAACCAAGATCATAATCATACGGTTTATTGTAATTTTTAAGAACTATTTCCTAAGTATGCGTTAGGAGCATTTTGACCTTAGCTTTACAAAATTATGCAACAGTTTTGCCAAAACCACTCAAAAATCGAATTGTTTGTAAAGGGGACCATACATACAAACTTACTCACCAGACAGAGTCAGAAGTGTTGACCGGTGAACCTTAGCTAGATTGGGACTAAACTGCTGTGAATTTTGACTTGGCTGAACAGAAGAGTTGTTGAAATGGAAACTGTCTTCAGTCGGTGAATATGAGCACAGAGAAGAAAGAAGAGCAGAGGAAGAAAGGGGAGATATGGGTGAAGCTAGGTGGAGTTGCGTCACAGCCTTCTTCCTCTTCAGCTGGTGAGTATGCCCTTGAGCAGATGAGGCTTTGCAGAGATCAAGTGCTAGGGCAATTTTCAAGGTGCCTGAGTCTTCAGGCAAACTGAGGAGGCTATCTTGTGAGGACCATGCTGTCACACCTTCCTGACCTCGTCCCTCTCTCTGTGGGACCAAGCCAGAAGCAGTCCAGAAGTCCAGGATGCTAGAGTCCAGCGCCTTACTTTCCAGAATCTACAGTCAGACAGAAGAACATTTGAACTGTAATTCTAAGACATAAGACAGGGATAAAAGAATAACGTGTTTGGTGTTTTTGCATGTGTTTGAATTTATTCTCACAGATGGACTTTCATGTAAAATACCAGAAGAATCTGGAAAAGACCAGATGGAGGAGCCAGAATTTCCCAATTCCACAGACTGACCAATCGCAGATGGAGTAGCTGACATCTCTAAAGCAACCTGGGTAATAACCACACATCAACATATGATAGTTTAGGTGCTAACAGTAATCAAAACAAAACCTGGTACATCTCAATATTTGATAAAGTACTTTGAAACTTTACAAAAGTACCTGACTATGAGCTTTTCTGAACAAAAAACAGAGGAAACACTGGAACGGGAACACCATCAAGGCAATGACGATACCCATGGCAACGGTCTCTTCATTCACCAACAGATGGGCTGACACAGGCCCACTAGTATAAGAAGGATAAAGAAAATAACTTTAATACTCTACTTTTAAGACTTTGTTGCTGTATTTGCGTATTGCCCAGGACATCCTTGTAAAAGAGATTAATAATCTCAATGGATTTCTTCTTGGTAAAATAATGGTTTAATAAACTTTTAAGTCCTCCTGGATTTAAATCTAATTTTAAATGTAAACAGTTCTAGTAATTTACTGAGACAGATTATCTAACCTGTGTTTTTCCATCCAGACCGCCTGAAACCACAAAGTAGTCAGTGCCAAGTAAAGGTGAAGCACTAAGGCACTACAGGCAACCCTCTGACCCCTGGTGAAACGGCTATGAGCAGGTCGTTCCCACAGTGACATCCACAAGTTTCCCTCTGTCATTCCAAATATCAGCTGGGAGATGAGGACTCGACAAAACCGAGTGAGCTCCTCTGGACCTGGGAAAGAAAAATCAAAAGACTAATGCAGCACCATTGGTGGAAATGTATCAATTTTTAAAGAGGTACATACATGAAGCCAGAACTTCCCTCTCCACTGTGCTGTTCCTCTGATTATCCACAGAGAGCCAGTCTTCCAATATAAAGAAGAACATGTGATCAGTCTGAGGGTCCCAGACCACCACATGCTGAATATACCACGATGGCGCCAAACCTATTTACGTAAAGGACATTCAGACGGCTGTGTGGATTATGAGGTAAACTCGCACCAACAAAACATATAGACTCATGACTATTAATCTAAGAATGTTTAGCAAGAGAAATATATTAACTACAGTCAGTAACATTGTCCACAATGCTACAGTCTTTGAAGCTGTGCAGAATGAGGTATTTGACACAGAGATTATGATGTACAGTATAGTTTAAACTAAAAGCAAGGTTCTATATGGACTCATAGGAGAGTCCACAGAATACTGTATGTAATTATCTTTCTGTTTACCCGAGGGAAGCTCAAATTAAAGGTTACAGCCAATAGTTGTTTTAATCCTTTCCCCAAAACTCCTAAATCTTTATTTATTTTTATACTATATTCTGTAACATAGGAAAATCAGACAGAGGACAATGCCTTTGCTTGTTTTCTATATTTCAACACTTGCTCTTCTCAAGGGTGGGACGTCTCCTCTCGGTCTCCGCTTTGCTTTTGCTTTGTCTTGTCTGTGAAACTGTCTGAGAGCCTCTCTTCTACAAAATCTTCAGAATCAAAACTATGGACTTCAATTTGGTCAGTTGGTCCCTCAACACAACTGATAACATTTCTTCAAAAAGAAGACAGACTGTAGGTGAGCTGATTTGCCCTGTTGGCATGCACACAGCTGGACATCTCATCGACTTGGAAGACTTGATGACCTTCAGCTGACTGTTCATTCTAAAAGTGGCAACTGGTGAGTTTGTTTCTAGAGCTAGCATGCTAATGCTAGGCTTTATCTAATGCTTATATTATTATATTACCATTCCTGACTGATATGCCTCTCAACTTTTAGATGGCTCTGTTTGTGAAAAAAGCCTTCAGCTGACTGCAAGTGGGAACACTTACTTTACAGTATACAAACATATAGCCATTTCCCTATCCTCTTGACTACCAGGAAAAATAAATATTGTCCATGCCCAATATTTTATTATTCATATGGAAGAGAAAAGTGCCAAAACCCACCCTTTCATATTTAGCATAATTGAAAAGCCCCAAATGTCCTCTGTAGAGAGCAAAATGAGTTAATTCAGTAATATGCTGTAGGTAGGAGATATTCAGGTTTACAAATGTCCTCCAAGAAGCACAAATTTAAACTGCTGTTAGTCAGGAGGATAATATGAGCTTGTGACAGTAATTATGTGCAATATATATATTTGGCTTATTACAACCTTGAAATACTTATTCATTTAAATACATCCTGTTGCACCGTTGAAATTCTACCATGTTGTTGTTCACTATGTCTTCATGACCTTGTAAATATTATAATTACTTTTTCATTTGTAGGTACTTTATTTTTGTACCTTTTATTGCATGCTTCAGTATTTTTTGTTTGTTCTTTGTTATTTTAGTGAGTCAAATTGGTTCTTCTCATCCTGAGCATTTAATTGTTCTGTTGGCCTTGTGTTAATCTGCATTTGATAAATAAACACGGTTTGAACTTGGAACGTTTATTTATTAATTTTTTCATTTTTGAGAAATAGCCCCCCTGGTGGACATTTCACAGGCCACCACTGAGTTTGACACATATGACTTAAAGAAACGCTAGGCTATTAGCTTGGTGAGAAATTTAATTAAATAATCGACAAAGACTCTCTGACTAAGTTTAGTACAGAGGAACCATGAGCAAACTTTGTTCAGAAGGACAAGAAAGACCACCAAACCTTTTATGAATGTTAATTTTATACACATTTTTTACACCCCCAACTTTTTAATGATAATGAAAAGTTGTTTTTTTTTTTTTTTTTTTGGGGGGGGGGGGGTCTTGTTTGTCTTGCATGTCAGAAAACCTGCCTCCTTTTCTCGGGTTTCCATTTTTATTTTTATCCGTATACTGTACCTGTATTGTCGTGCCAGACGCGAATTTTCCAAATCTCCCCCAGCTTCTCATCTGTCTCCACCTGAAACTGGTCCAAGCTGCCACGCTGAAAAGCTCCATGTCTTTGCAGATGGTGAGGACCGCTCTTGCTCACACCATACAGACTGATGCCAACATGTGCTGTGGTGCCTGACGAAGCATGCCACAATAATTATATAACTTGTTACATTTAATTAGAGAATTTAAGTGACATGCCATGAACATACAGTTAATTATACAATTTGGAGGGGATATTAAACCTCTGTGAATACAGTAGTTGTTATTGGCTGACCTGCTCCAGGCCGCACGCCAGTCTTCACCAGCACTCTGTAATGGTACAGTCCTGGTCGACCACACAGAGGGACTTGGCTCAACCTCTCACTGTCCAAGTGGTCCAGTTTGTGTGCAATGAGCCCTACAAGCAGGTGGAGCACAACCAGGACAGCACACACAATCCCCACTATCATGTTCTGCATGGGTTCATCTGCCTGCATACAAACAGAAGACAAGTATGACTACGTCCTAATCCAACGTTAGGAATGTAAAGTACGGTAGCAAGAAAGCAGCTCCTGATAACTGTCTGTGTTTGGACATACCGCTGACAGCAGAACAACAGCCCCAGGATGAAGAAACAAACTGGCCCCAAACATGGTGAGGTGCTTGGTGAGACAAAGTGTTTTCTGTAATGTACTGCCATCCAGTGATCGAAGACCCTCGCTGCTCCAACGCCTGCCTTTTACATCATAGTACTGACACAGAGAGCTGAAAACACACACTGCCAGTTGAACAGGCCCGCTATCATTCAGAGATGAGACCAGGCTGACAGACAGAGGACCCTCTGTTCCGTTCAAACTGTTGAATAGTCAAAAATACATTTATTTATTGGAAACAAACTGAGCATCAGGTTATATAGTAAGATGTTCTGTGACTCACAGCGGGGACAAAAAGACAGCTTTCTCTGAGGAGGGGGTCTCAGCAGAGAGCGTGAGGGCCCACTCTCTCACAAGGCAGTCCTGGGATGCGTTAGCTGCCACTTTTATCTTGACATTCCCCAAATTCACCGGAGCGGCTCCTGGAGATGCAGATGGCAGACTGAAAACTGCTTTTTGAATTTATAATAAAGCCTAGGATTAAATATTTTCTTATATATGTGCTGCATGACTCACTAAATCAAATCAAATGTTCCAAATTTTATATTTAATATATTCACGTTAGGTATCTGTGTCCTATTTCTTACTAAAATAAAAAATAACTAAGCAACACATGGAAAGGTGAAGCAGTATGCAGAGCACAGAGTGACAACGTCTGTTTATCCATTTAGTATGATTACTAGAAAACTTCATCAATACTCTTATAAAGTGGCGTTCTGTAGAAAAGTTATAAACTATCATCTTATTTCTGTTGTTAATTTCTGTTTGAATGAGCTCGGTTAAAGGAATAATTCTGACCAACGATCCCATGGTCAGCCTTTATCTCCCCAGCATTTGTCACATTGGTTATGTGAAACTATTTCACATGCCTATAGTTCTTCTGGTCTTCAACCACCAGAAGGACTCAGGGCTCATTCCACCAAGGGGATTTCTACCTCCACAGCTCTGCACAGAGGCCTGTCTGTGCAGGACATCTGCTCTGCGGCCTCATGGTCATCACCGACCCCCTTCATCCGTTTTTATTTACAAGATGTCTCTAGCTCTTCACTGACACAGTCAGTTCTCAGAGTTATGTAAGAGTG
>JBBPBX010097836.1:0-12788 GCA_038048925.1 Garcialebias charrua
GCGACCCGACCCCGGATAAGCGGAAGAAAATGGATGGGTGGATGGATGTCCACCACAGAGTCCCATATCTTCAAAAATTAAATCAAAATCCTGGACAATATTTCCCAATTTTACCCCAAAGTCACAATCCAAAAATGAAAAAATCCAAAATTCTCTCGCTTCCCCCCCAAAAAAAGATATTAAAAAAATGAGAGAGAGAGTGGTACCACCCAAAAAAAAAAAAAGTGAAGTAAAGTCCAGATCTCACCGGGAGCATTTTCCTTCCCTCTCTGTGGGAAGAGGACCTTGCGCCTGGCGGCATTTCCTAGGTGCAAACACCGATCCAGTCTTTAAAACGCACGATCTGCGGCGCTGGGATGAACTTTGATTGCCGTTTAATGTCTTATCTTTGCTTTTTTTACTTGTTTTACACATTAAATCAACTTGAGTCTCCCGCTGCGCAGATCTGACGGTGTGCGTCTTCCTCTTCTGCTGTGTCGCCCTGCGCTCCGCACACGCCCCTTTTTATTTCCCAAGTTCAACCACACCTAAAACCTGCATGATACTGCCCAAAATCAGCTTTAAAAAGTGGAAATATGGAATAATTTTACTAATGAAATAACAAGCATCTGTTCTACAAAACAGTTTGCTACATTTACTCTTTACTGAGGTTATGCAGAGAAAAACAAACATATTGGTTATGTTACACAGTTCTGTAGATAACATACATTTATAATAATGCAGTAATCTAATAATCATTTCACAAAGAACTGATCTTTATTATTTATCTTGCTGCTGAATGCATGCAGCTCAAAAACCTGTTTTATTTAACTACAGACTTTATTATTTTATTTGAATTAGACGGTTTTAACTCTTTAACTTTATTTATTCATGTTCCTCAGAGGGAAAATTAACCTTCTTAATTAAACTGTCAACCTCAAATAAATATATCTAATTTAGATTATTTTAATTTTAATGCTTGTAGGGCTTTTGTTTAATAAGTAACTGTGCTATTTTGTCTCCTTTTTCCAGCACCAAAGGGCTGTCACCTTGATGTTTACAGACCACGCCCAGCTCCCCTTGATAATCTGCATCAATGACCCCTGCTTAAATGGTGTCTGGGGTGCTATACACATTAATCATTCAATTTAGGGGAGTGATACTTGGTGTAATTGGTCTGTTATTCAGTTGAGACATAGCCTGTGACAAATTTAACTTCCAGTTTGTTAGATCATGTTTGTCATTTAATTTTCACAACATCTCTTTCAACAATCCATTCATTCTCTCAATCAGCCCAGCAGCCTGTGGATAATATGAAATATGATATACCCACTCAACATGTTTCTCTGCTGCCCACTCTTTTACCTGTCTGCATGATCACCATGTGCACAGCCTTTAATTCAGCCCACTGACTGCTTCCTCCCTCCCCCGTTTCTTCCAGGGTCTTATTCTGCGCCGGATTAAAAGCACCTGCTTTCCATCTACGCTTTCCAGACTTTACTGGGGACTCTGCCAACTGTCCAACTTCAAAAACCTGTTCTCCTTCCGCAGGAATGTCTGCAACTTCATCGTGACCCCCAGGAATACGATACTGTTTCATGCTTACTGTCTTAGTTGCCAAAGGAATGGGAAAAGGAGGCATTTTTACTTTTCTCACCAACACAAATGTAATCTGTAAAGGTCGCTCCACCCCAAACTCAAAACGCCCCTGTTTCAGATGAAGTGTCATCCCTGCTAAAACATCCATGCCCAAAATCCATTCTTTTACTGGAGTGACTAAAACCTGAAATCTCTTAATTGGCATTTTTCCAATTTTTAAAGGTATAGTCATACTTTTTCCAAAAATCATGTTTCCTCCCAGACCTGAAAGGGGAACAACAGGACCATTTATTCTGTCAGGGTTTCCGTGAATTAACGTAGCCTCAGCCCCAGTGTCTACGAGTGCCAGAACTTTTTGAACATTTTTATTCTTCCAATAAATTTCTATCTGAACATGCGGTCTAATGTCATCTGTTGACCAATTTGTAATCCTTATTTCTGGGGCCTGGCTTTTTTCCTATTCGAAGTCCATCAGATCTTGCAAATCTGGATATAACTATGTCCTCTGTTTGCCTTTTCTGTTCTTTTTTTTCTGCTTCACAGTTCTGACTAATGAACTCCTCCTCAGAAGAGTCTCTTTCTAACTCAACATGAGCAACCTGGCTCTCCTCCTCGCTCCACTCCCCCACTGCACTGCCGCGGGTGGGTCTGAGCTTAACTTGAGCAGCCCCGCTCCCCTCCTCGCTCTGCACCCCCATTGTACTGCCACGCGTGGGTCTGAGCTCAGCTGAGGAAGAACAGGAGCGGTTTGGAAAACGTTTCTCAGGGCCTGTGTTAAATTTTCCACATCATAACTAGCACAATACACTTTTAATCCTCTCTGTTTACACCTGGACCTCAACTGATCCGTAGGCAATCCATCTATTTCATTAGGAGAAACCACTGATTGAATTAATGCTCTCCAGAGATCAGAGCGAGTGGGTCCCGTGTTTTTCCGAACGTCTCTTTTTGGCCCACGCGCCATTAGTTCAGGTTCACCTCGAGTTGAATTCCAATCACCCAGAGAGCCTATCACTACACTAAAACCATAGATATATGGTAAGATCTGATGTTGTATATCTCCGTATCCTTTACATATACTTATACTTATATTTCCGGATATTCCCGGAAATGGCCCGCAATGATCCTTAAAAAATCCCAAGATCCCAAAATCCGGATACTTATCTTTGGCAGGCCCTTGACAAATAAATGCCACATTTATTTTGGATCTGCCGAAGATAAGTATCCAGATTTTGGGATTTTTTAAGGATCATTACGGGCCATTTCCGGGAATATCCGAACACAGATCCTTCGGTATATCTATGGTTTTAGTGCAGTGCTAGCTCCATAATTCTGACATTTTTACTGGGGACCGAGGAGACAGGAGGAGCAACCTCCACCCGACTGCTCACGTCCTGCTCTTTATTGTCCCAAAAATAATCATTTTCATCACTCTCGTCCCAACTTGCCGGATCAAAGCCAGAGCCCAGCCCAGCAACAAAAGCTCTGACTCTCTTTGGGGAGACGCTTCGTTTTTTCCTCCTGTACTTTTCTCTCTTCAGCATGGCAACTTGCGTCACCGCTCCTTCCACAAGTTCTGTCATTTTCTCCAGTTGCACATTTAATAATTGCACATGCTGTTTCTGCAACAAGCAGTCTGTCTGCGCTTCCTCCGAAGCGGCCTTGTACTTCAACATTTGCGCCTGTATTTGCTGATTCTTTTCATGTAAGCTTTTCCATGCAGTCGCACAAATCCACACAAGTTTCTGCAAACCACACACAGGTGCCCCTTTTTTAACTTCTACTGTTTTCAAAGCCGTCAAAAAATCACCTGAATTCTCAGCATTTAAAGAATCATTACAAGGAGAAGGGCGTCCCCCTCTGTCTCGCAAACATGCAGCAATTTGTTGGTACTGGACATCCCTCCACCCCTCCACCAACTCAGTTTTCACTCCTGCATCTGCTTTATCTCTTTTCTTAAACATTGTACAGCCTTTTTCTCCAAAACCTTGCTCGTAGCGCCAAAATGTCTTATGATATTTTATTTTAAATGTGCAGGACTTGGGAAAAAGGTCGGTACAATGAAAACACACTCTCAGAACTGTGTACTTCTGTATGCTTTAATAAAAGGTTGCCACAGATACAATGAAACTCTGCAAAGCATAAAAATGCTCAAAACAACACATACTGTTATTTGCTAGGGTTTGTTAATTCTACGTGAGTGAGGTTAGCCGCAGGATCTTGCGACAAGTCCTCACTCCAGCCTCTCCAGTAACGGGTTTTTTAACTTTTATCCTTGCACACGAGTATTACCCGATATGTCTCAAGATTAGTTAGAATTAAGGCTGAGACGAGGTAATTCACTTAGGCTTGTTCACTGTCTTCATCTGACATGTCACACCCTTAGTCCCACTCCGATTTGATAGCCTGACTTAGCAGAATGGAGTCAGATCGTATCTCCCGGAGAAACATGCATTAAACGACAGCTTACCTCTGTAGATGGTAATTGTTTCTGGCCTAATAAATTTTAGGATCTTGGAAAGTAAAATCCTAGGATGTTGTTTATATCTTTTTGGCTAACACAACCATTTAAAACCTCCAATAATCTTGTTGTTATCTTGAACCAAGTTTTCCATCATTTAATATCAAGGTGAGTCAAAGGAAAATCCAAATTTGTACGTTTTTATGTTTCTTTATTATTTAGTTGCAGGGGTAACAGCATAAGCACTACTTACTACAGAAAAAGATTTAATCAGGTTACATGATTTGCATTTAAGAGAGTTAAGTGATTCACAGCTCACCAAAGATGTCTTCCACACGCTGGGTTTTAATGTGTTTTTAGCTTTAATTGAATTGAGTTCTACTCCAATCAATAATTTGTATACTCTTCAAAAATGTCGGTCTACTCCACATTAAGCATTCCACTTTTATCCAGGAAACCTTGTTATGATTCAACCAGGGAAATCTTGTTATTTTTCTACAGAAAAAACCTCCAGGTGATGCTGTTGTGCTCCAATCAGAAGTCTGCACTTCCAGCAGACTGAACAAATCTTTGTTTAATCCCACATAGGAAAAGCTTGTGTTTTTAATCCTTCAGGAAAAACTTGTTTTGTAATCATCCACTTTAGGAGAAACTTGTTTTGTAATCCCACCAAAGAAACCTTCATTTAATCCTGCTATAATCCAGTCAGGAAAGCCCGCACTTCCAGCAGACTGAATAAGTCTTCGTTGTAATTCCACAGAAAAACTCCAGGTAATTCTGTCGTGTTAAAAATCCCAGTTGTAATCCATCAAAACTGTTCAGGGCTAAAAAATCTGGTAATCCTCCCAGGCAAAATCAATTATTCCTCAAAAGTGTTATCCATTCAAAGATATTGTAATCCATTCCGTTGTTCTGCGATGCTGATGAACAAGGCCTTCAAAGCAGGCTGTGACCGGAAAGAACATCCTGTTCTCTCAGACTTTAAACAATCAGTCCTCCATGGCCAGGTCTCCGGGCTGATGTCTTCCTTCACATCAAGGGTTCAGAAAAATAGTATTTTCCTTTAAATGATGTTTAATCCATCATTTTATTCTGTGGTACTGACGAGAGACCTTCCGAAGCAGGCCGGAGACTAAAAATAGAACATTGTGTTCTTTTAGACTGTAAACTACTTTACGCTTGACCTTCGATGTACAAAACTTCCTCCAAACTCCCTTCAAGCTTCTGTGGTACTGATGAACAGGCCTTCCTTAGCCGGCCGGAGCCTAAAATTGGAACATAGTGTACTTACAGAAACAACTCGCCTGCTGCACTCCTGACTCTCTGCTTTAATTCATCAAAGCTTGTAGTTTTTTCAACAAAATTCTTGGTTCTGTCCAGTTGATGAGGTATTTTCAGCAGGATGGAGATAAAGAGCACACCGTGTTTTCTCAGTTCTCAGTCCAAGGCCAGTCAGCCTTCAGTGGGCAGATCCTGCTCCGGGGTCGGTCTCGGATGACCCAAAACAGTAACTTAACTAATAGTTGAATTAAATCAAAAAGAACTTGTTTGTTCCACAAATTTGTTAAATCCATCCAGAAAAAATGGTAATCCAGAAATAGACAATCTTAATCCATTAGAAAATGTGGTAATTCCTGGAAATTCCTGGAGATGTTAAAGGTGAAATTGCGGGTCACAGAGACCCGACTGTTTTGTTTAGAAATAAGAAGACAGTTTAATCCGTTGTTTTTCATGAACAAGGCTCCAGCTGCTCTGTCTTTTCCT
The DNA here is from genome assembly GCA_038048925.1 of Garcialebias charrua. Classification (NCBI taxonomy): domain Eukaryota; kingdom Metazoa; phylum Chordata; class Actinopteri; order Cyprinodontiformes; family Rivulidae; genus Garcialebias; species Garcialebias charrua. The sequence continues at coordinate 5,804 of JBBPBX010097836.1, forward strand.
AAACAATTTCCCTCTGCTGCTGTAACCTTGGGTTCTGATAAGACAAGTGAACTCCTCTCTTTGTGCCTGCTCTTTAAGTTCTAAACTGTGCGAGAACGCGCCAGAGAGTTGCTGGGAACTTCCAAAGAGATGTGAACTTTCCCAAGAGCTGGACACGTGTGGTCAAGAGCTAACGACCGGCGTCTTCAGCTAAGGACTGATAACAGGCTGTTATGAGTCTACTTCGAACAAGCCGAGCTCTAAAACTTTGTTTATTCCCTCCTGGAATAAGTTTATCTTGAAGTCAGAGGCCAGAAGCTGCCACATGTTTCTGACGGCTGACGCGGATCCGAGGAGACGTTGGAAGTAAACGACCAGTTCAGACGTACGAGGGCCGGAAGGACTCTGTGCACCTGGGAGGCTGGTAATATCTTTATCAGACGCATCGTCAAAAGGTAAAGCTGTTTACAAACGTACCTGGGATTTAGCCGAAGTCGGATGGAAAGTGTCATCTCTGGTTACACTCGAGATAAATAACTTAATCTCTCCAACCTCTTATTCCTCCTATTCCCTTTCCCTCTCAACCTAAGCTGGAAACTATTTTAAGCTGAAATGCCCCTCAGACTAAATATGTGTAACATCTAGTATTTATGTCTGTTGTGTTAAATCAAGTGTGGTGTTAATTTAGTTGATTTATTTTAAATAAATGATAGTGTCTCTTTGACATATCAAACTAAGTTAACGTGTCCATTGTCACTTAATGGCTCTGTTTATTTATCCATCATAAAGATCACAGAAATATTGAATAAACTGAAAAAGAAGAGAATCCGTGAAATTACTATTCAATCTGAATAAGTAGATTAATTAAGGATAAAGAGGTCAGTATTAATATTGACCTCCTCATAATCCTTACACAGGAAAAATCAGTTACTCCGATAAAAATGTAAAAACATCCATTCACAGCTCCGTTGAGCTTTCAAAGGCCCTTTTGCAGCAGCAGGGAGGACAAAAAAGAACTCCGTGTTCTTTTTAGCTCAAACAAGCTGATAAACCCGTCCGCTTTCAGCGAGAAGATCTCCGCTTTGTTGGTTTCAACCGATTATTTAATCTTCTTGTATAAAAGGAGGCTTTTTTACTGTTATTAATAATTTACTCTTAATATAAATTTAGTTGTGGATTAAACTGGGAATATAACCTACCTTTTTTTGTCAGAAAGTGCCACAAGGGATTTCCAAAAGGATAGGAAAATTATTCCATCTCTGAAGCCAGTCCAAATTGTGAAAAAGTTGGAAATATCCGGGCTGAGAGGCAAAAAAGTATTCTTTGTTGATCAAAAAGAAAAACCCTTTTTCAGATAATCCAATCTTCTTCTTTTCAGCTCCAGAGACTTCAGTTATAATCCACAAGAATTCTTCAGGGGTCCAAAAACTCAGCAATTTTTCTTCTCAGACTTTCATCTTTTATAAGGAAACTGGGCTTTTTCTGCTCCCCCCATCGGAGGATTACATCATTTTGTTAGTACTCATTGGTTAATGATGAGGTAACTTTTTACACCTCCTCTCAGCCCTCACTGAACAATGACATAATGTCTCTCCTTCGCTCTCACCCTCCCTTCACACGAGAGTCTGGTCAGACAGGTTTAAACTTTCACCCAGATCCTCAACTTTTACCTACATTTACCCAAACTGTGGAAAAAACACTCTTTTAAGGTGCTATGTAATATTTAAAACCATTTTTCAATACCCAGCAGTGGAGAACCTCTTTGGTTTACCGTGAATCATAAAAGAAAACATATATCACATCACTTCTCACAGGCTTTAAGCGTAATAAAAGAATAAAAATAAAAAGGCTTCTATCTAAATCGGTTTTATATGATAGATTCATTTATTTAGAATACTCCAAAACTCATCTACAGCTTCACTCCTCTGCAGCTGCGAATAATGAGCAGACTTGTTCTGATAAGAGCTTGTTTTTCTCTGTCTGTGGAGTTTGTGTGTGGAGGTGCTGGCCTGTGCTTAGTAGGTCACTGCAAACTTAACAACCACAGAGCCGTCAGAGAATTACCACACAAAGATAGTTACTATAAGATGCATGCAAGACATACAAAAAGTCAGATACTAGGTGTTCAGCTAGCTCCCTATGAGGAAACAAGCTTGCTACTTTCACTCTCCTGAAGATCACTTTTTATCTGGTGTGTGAGTGAGTGAAACTTGCAGTTTCTTTTCATGAAAAACACTGTTTCCTCTCAATCCAATGAATCAACACTTTCTCACAACCCAGAAACTTTCTAATTTGTTTGAAACAGGTATGCATGCTCCTTTCTTTGCTGTAAATGCTTGCCCTTTCTAACAGGCTTTGAATCAACCTTGCAGCCTCTCTTCTGCTCTGCCAAAAGTGTGCACGTTTTTATCTATCTGACCTATATTTCTGCTCCAAGCAGACCTGCTCAAGAGCGTATGTGTTATTATTATTATAACTCCTTGTGTGTCTCTCTGTGTGCATGCTTGTATTGGTAAGAAGTTTCATCTGTCTGCAATAACGCTTTGCTTCTAATAATTGCTATTCTTATTATTTTGTTAAAATAATTTTTGTTACTTTTAAACAGTCCTTGAAGCCAAAGCAAAAACTACCTTCCTCAGTAACTCTCTTCTGCAGCTGTGTGAAACACTAAGAAGAGGCCTGGTTGTCTTGCTCCTACCTTGAGCGTGTGTTTGGATAAATATGAGGCCTGCTGTTCGTATGGCTTCGTGTGTCTGCATCATGATTCAAAATGCTATGATTTTATCGCTATCCAATAAAAGATTATATTTATATGCTTGATCAGTTCTGTATGAGATTTAAATACCCTAAAACTATTTTCTTTCTTCTTGACAAGAAGCCCAAGCTCTTTGCAACAACTTGCAGCTTCTTATCTAGTTTTGATCCATATTTTCTCAGAGAGAGACCTGCTGCTTTTCAGAGGCCTTGGTTTTTCTGCCTAGTGTGTGCATGTAAGGCCTGACTCAAACTTATTTCTTATAGCACAGGGTTAACCAAAAAATGCCATGAAATAACACAAAGATGGTTTACCAAAATACAGACAAAGCATATAAAAAATAAAAAACAAATGAGTTTAAAATGCCATATAAATTAAACTAATCTAGGGTTACTGACGGTGTGTTATTACACCCTGCTCTGAGCCCTGTGCCAAAGGCAACTTACCATGTGTATGTATATGTGTTGTAAAGATTTTTGTAGCAGTATAAGTCTGTTTTCAACCCAAAAGTCCTGCATATTTTGACACCCCCTGCTTGAAAACAGGCGGTACTGCTCAAACAAGTCCTTTAACACTCATCGTGATCTTCTCGTCATCTGTGTCCATGCCATCTGGGACCCCGAGATGTCGTCGTCAGGTCACGCGGGATCCTTGGTGCCTCTGGACCCTGGATTGCTGTTCGCTTCCTCTCAACCTCCATCATGGTGTAGTCATCCTGGTCAGTTCCACGTGTGCCGCCCGGCTGAGGTGAGGTCGTCCTCCTCAGGTCATCTCCTCAGGTCATCTCCGGAGAACCTGTAGTGGTCAATGATTCTTCGTTCTCCCTTGTTGATCGAGCATCAGGATCAGCATTCTCACTGGCTTCAGATATCCTTCAGGCGAGTAGGCAGCATTGCCATCCACCTCTACTGAAGCGGTGGTGTTACAGTGAGTCTTCAAGAATCAAGTCAGACTCTGAGTCAATGGGATCAGCAACTGCTGAACTGACTGGGATAGCGCTGTCAGGTTCTTCCGGCTTAGCTGGGCCGGTTGTATCAGGACATTGTAAATAAGTAAATAAGTGAAATAAGTAAAGAAGTAAAGAAGTAAACTAAATTCTATATACTAGCAAGAGCCGGGGGGGGTTAAGCGGTGTTGGCTAAAATTATCAATTTCTTTCTGCTTTCGGAATCAAACCTCCTGGGTCGTACTTTGGGACTTTGCTCAGTAGCGTTGATTCTGGCACCGTCTTGTGTTTTACGGTGTGGACAGTCCTGACTTTTGGTTAGGTTTTGATGTTCTCCAGTCTGGTTTCTTCTGATGAAAGGAGGGACTTTGTCACAGTCCAGATGAATATTACCCCAAAATTCCCAACGAGGGAGTATGGCTTGGCAGCTGTCATCCTTCAGTGGGGCAGGATAAATCACTTCAGCCTCCCAATATCCTTGGTGGCATAATCCCATTAGTGGTCTACAGCCCCAATCACAGTGCCATTCAGGGGTTTCTTTGTCCAGATGAATCCAGTTACATCTCGTTGTCCTTTTTATGTTGTGATGTAGGAGCATTATCCAGGTCACAATTCCTTCAGGCAAAATCAGTAGATTGATTACCTTGAAGTGGGGTTTGTCAGGCCCCGTTAGGTTCTCAGCCTCTACTGCTGACACCCATTCAGGGGTGTTTCTCAGCTGGTCCATCCAAGCTGGATAGCCTGCTAGTCTTACTCTTTCCCAGGTCTTGGTAAGATTTTCAACAGTTTCATTTCTGTCCCATGGTACGAAGATGTCTCTTTGCGTGGTTTCCCAGCAGGTCATGTTTGCATATTTGGATCTCCCATGGGAGACTTTTACATGCGTTAGGCTCCATGGTCTGATTCCGGCTTGATACAAAATAACCAACAACATAACTAAGCCTATTAACACTACGAATCCCCGCAGCAGGGTTCGTAGACAAGTTGCTTTATCCATTCTCATAATCCTTAAACAGTCCTTAGGTCGGTCAGGGGTCGCCATATCTTCATAGATGTATGGTACATCTTCATAGATGTGTGGATCTGCATCGCTGTTTGAATCATCTCGACTTAGTCTACTTTCCAGGTGAGTCATTGTTGAGAGAGTTTCTATTCAGACTTCGTTTCTTTCAGCTCTGGGCTCCCTCTTCGAGCGCCTGTGAGTTGTGGTCACTCGATCTTTGAGGAGCTCCAGATATAGTGGAGAGGGGTGTGGCCATCCAGGTTGCAACCTTTACCACATCCACTTCCACCGAATCACCAGCCATTCGGTAGGTTCAGGCTGGGGTCCTTCCAGGTGCCATTTCTGTTGCGGTTTGGGTCCCCATTTCAATTTGATTCATTCCTTTTATCGTCAGGTAGACCACATTAAATATCCATGGTGAGGTTGGAGGACAAAGCTTAGGGTGATATTCTTCTTGAGGTTCATCCAAATGAGACTTCTGGTATTATTAGTGTTTGTGTAGAAATAGTTCTTGGTGTAGTTTTCCCATATAGAGATGTCAATTTTGGGTTTGTCGAACCATACTATGCTTTTTGCTATCTTTAGGGCTAGTATTTTCGGGCCCAATGTGGTCGCACTTGACTCACACTGGGACTTGGCCCTCTTTTCCTTTCACACGTCCTTTGTACAGTTCCACGCAGAGAGGCGATGGGTGTGGCAATTCTGGTCTCAACCCTCTCCACACCCATTTCCATTGGTAGACCCCCCAACATGTAGGTTCAAGCTGGGGGCCTTGCAGCCCACAAAAAGGTTCGTCAGATGGGTCCTCACCCCTTCGACGCTGTTCCTCCGCCTCCCACAGTCTCTGTCTGAACATTTCCCTGGATTTTCTTCCATATTGCACATAGTGTTCACCCCATTCTTCCAACGCTGTTACCGTACTAACAAGAGGGTGTCCTGGTCAAAGCAGGGGGTGTCCTCTGTATGATACAGTCGTCCGGTAAGCCATCCGTACTGGGTATTCTTCCCAATCGTTGATGGATGTGCAGACTCGATCACACAGCATTCTTAGGGGCAGCTCAGTGTTTTCAACCACTATTTTGTTTGGGTTAGTTTCTCGGTTGTAGATGCTTATTTTCATGGCTCGGCTTGTTGTCCAAACCTCCAACTCCCCTATGGAGATCTCGCAGAAATGTGTTTGATGTGGCTCTCTGTAATTATGGCCCCATCTGATTTTGAATTGCATTCCGAGTACTATTAAATAGACAACATTGAAGATCCATGGTGTCCCCATTGGGCTGGGGTTGTATGGCCTTCTCCATGAGTCTTTTGTTACTGCGTAGTCAGTGACACCTCTAAGAGACCCTTTAGTTAGGTCTTTGTTCCTGTAGAACATTATACATGAGCAGTAGTAATTTTTGGTTCTGTTAAACTTTAGGGTGTAATCTTTTCTGGGACGGTCTAACTTTACTAGTTCTTTCCGTACAATTAGAGCTGGTTGATACGGTCCTGTCCTGGATCGTTGAATCAGCAAATTCCACACATAAGTGGGTGCCTCGTCCTCTGAGTCTGAGTCATTGTAAAGCGGGTCTCTGTCCCAGGACCAGCATGTTTCGATGATTTTTGCAGATTTTATATTATCTCTCCCTTTCCAGATATAATTTGGACACCTCACGATTTGATTTAATAATTCTCTACCTTTCTTTCTGCGATGATGAGATCCTTTGATGATTCTAGCGCCCCGTCGTTCAGTTTTTAGTTGTTCATTTCCTTGTTCATGTGCTTCCATTCCCTCAGAAATGTCTTGCTGGCCCAAGCGTTCAGTACACTTCGCTTTTTCTCTGTTTAACTGGGTTGGGACTTTTCTGTGTTTTCTTTATTGTCTTTGGTCAGCTGTATTGTAGCTCCCACCGAATACACTCCCTTGTGTGGAGCCACGACCATCCGTACTGAGACTTTAATCCACTGGGTGGAGTCAGGTCTTATGGGCGTGTCTACCCTTTGTGCCTCGTTTGACAATTTACACAGTACTTTACCATAGTCCCCTCCCATTCACAGGTACAATCATCTGGGCCTCTCTCACTCAATTTCCATAGTGTGAGGATCATTACTCTTAGTAAAACTGTGGTCCTACTTTTCACACAAATAAAAGCATCCATTACTTTTACGGGTTTTAGTTGCAACTCCCGTACATCTTCTTTCTTTTCACCTCAGCTCTGAGGGGCTTATTTTTTCATCTCTTTTTGTTTCTTCGCCTCAGGTTTAAGGAGCTCACAGTTTCATTATTTTTTCTTCGCCTCAGGTTTGAGGGGTTTATCTTTTC
>JBBPBX010097837.1:0-12788 GCA_038048925.1 Garcialebias charrua
AGCTTTACAGTGACGTCATCAGAACAGGACTCACCTTTTTTCGCATTTGGACCAATGGATCTGTCCTTTAAGGTGCAATCTAAAAAATAAAATAAAAACATGTTAGTCAGCTGCTTGTATCATGTCAGAATCTTAGTTTACATAAAACAGAGAAAGTCTAAATGTTCTCTTGTTTTTGTATTTTAATAACATTAACTTCAGCACAGAAAATACAGAACCATTGTAGATTGTTTACAGAAGAGACTGGTTTATGTCAGGCCTGAATGGATTTTATTTACATTAAAATTATAATTACATTTAAAATTATAATTATATTTACACCAGAGAACAGAAGTGGAAGAAATCTGTTCTGCAGTTGTGTAAAATAAAGAATAATTCAACATGATGTTTAAAACAACAACCTGTAAAAAATATTTCTGTTCTTATAGACCTAAACTCTTTTCGGTCTGATTGACGACAACAATCCCACTAAGAAGTTCTGTCAGAACATTTTGTGTTGATAATGTAATTTCTAAATTGTTCTTTTTGTAAAAAGATCAAACAAAAGAACAGATCCAGACTGTTTTCTGTCTCTGTTGAAGCTAACTGGATGTTTGCAGCAGTTTTAAGAACCATGAATTGTACAAAATATTAAATTTAGTTTGCTCAAGCTGTTTCCTGAGAGAACAATCTGTGCAGAACAAAAGTGTCTTGATGCTGTTTGTGACGTTCAGATCAGCAGGTCAAAGGTCGTGTTCATATCAGACTGAAGAATAAAAACATGAGAGAGACAACAGCTGGTCAGGTGAAGCAGAAACAACGTCAGAAGTTGATAGAGACGACCAACAAGGCAGCAGGACGTGAGTGAAAACAGCTGAGTTATGAATAAAATTATGACTAAAGGTTTAAATGAAAATGGTAGATGACCTGAAACTCATAAAACACAAACTGGATTAAAAAGAAAAAACAAAAACTGAGTAAAAACACTGAAAAAGGCCATAAAATACATTGATGGATGAAGGGGAAAAATAAACATAAAGATGACTAAATATTTCTGCTCTGTAAAAATATAAAACTGATGAGCTCCATGTCTAGAATTACTCTTATATTGATTGACTGATCCTATATTTTTATTAGTGGTGATTTTTATACAACTATCTTCAGAAATGAGCTGTACCTACTGTATACGACTTCTGAGACAGGACTAGATTCATGAAGGGAAATTTATTCTGAAGTCATTTTGGTCTGGGACATGTGAACCAGTCTCTTCTGTGAATAAATGTTTGAACTCTTTAATGAAAGCACTTACTGACTGTTAAGTTGACTTTGAACACAGGAAAGTGTTCTCCGTTGGAAACTTGTATACAGGTGTACACTCCACTGTCACTCACTTTTGCAGATTTGAGTTTTATGGAGACATTACCGTGCTGTAGATGATTTGGGAAAAAATCAACCCGATCTTTGAATTGTGGGTCTTGACCTTCAAGTTCACCATTATTGTAATGTTTCCAATTATTATAAAGGAACACCTCCGTCTTATTATCTTTTTTCCAATTAAAGATCTTCCCTCTCATGTCTGATGGTATAACACAAGGTAAAATAGCGTCGTGATCCACTTCCACAACAGAAGGAACGAAAACTGGACCTGAAAGGCAAAAGCATAAAAACAGTTTCAGTAAAAAGTAGAAACATTCTCCAAAATTAGTTTTAAACAAAATCATCAACATTTGATAAAGAAATAAAAGCACTTTTCCTCTCTAAAAATGCATTATGCACTATTATAAATACTGAACCATAATGGTTTAGCATATATTGTGGTTCAGTATTTATATAATGTTATAGTGGATCCCTGATGAGAAATGAATCAGCTGAAACCCAGAAGATGGTCACAACTGAGTTAAACTACAGAGAAATAACAAGAACCAGTTTGGGTACAGGTGTCTGTCAATCCCTCTGCTTTAAAGACTAACCTCACAATTATGTTATTATATGCATTTTAACAGCGTATTGAGTCTTTGAAACTTATTGTTTTTTCTTTTATCTGTTTTTACTGCACATTTTTTTGATTCTATGTCTTGGCCTGTGCGTACAACACTTTGGCTTAAAAAGTGTTAAAAAGATTGATTGACAACTATCAGACATGATTTAACTGGACACATTATTCCTGATTATTATTCCAAATATTTCATCCTAGATTAGGTCACTACTTTATGCAAACCACCTCATCCATTACAAGAACAGTATTTCTCAAGCCAAATCCAGCTACTTCTCAGACATCATCAGTTCCAATGTTGGTAATTCAAAAACATTGGCCCTCATTCACGAACCGTTCGTACGCACAGATTTGTTCTTAAACTGTGCGTACGAGTGATTTAGGAGCATTTGCGGCATTCAACAATGTTTTCGTATCCTACGATTTTTTTCAGATACGAACAAAATTTACGAGTGGTCCGGACCTGTCGTATAATTTAGGAGCGTCAGTCTGCTGTCATCCAGACGGATCTTCTCCACGAATAACTTCATATTTCGTTATTTAGAAAATATTTTGGGTTTAAAAAAATCACGCACCATAATTATTCTTGACAATAGGTTATTCTGTTTGAATTAGAATTATAATTTTAAGTTTAATTTGTTTGGTGTGTCGCGCAGGCTTCAGTGAGTCGTGCGCTCCCCTTGGTCATCAAAGCCGCTCCTCATATTAACACCCAGGTACATAAAATCCCCATACACCGCCGCAGAACAAGTACGAATTAAGACTGATCTTGTGCCAAACACCATCGGAGCAATAGATTATTATATCTGATTCGAAATATAACCTGCAGAATGTGGTTGCGCGATGACGAGCGCGCATGACACATTTGTGCTGCAAAACATGTTGGCACGCGTCTGCGCAGCGTGGCATTTACAGTATTGTCCATCCATCTCGCAGACTGACCACCTCCTGTCCGTGCTGCGGCGAGACGTTTGTTTGAAGCCATTTTCAGATCAAACCATTTATTCTTGATTTCTGATACTGTACGACCCACGGGACACACAGCATATGCACTACAATATTAATATGAAGTTAACTGTAGTTTCGAGACATTTTAAAATGCTTCTGTTCAAAAACACATCCGACACTTGCGGGGGTGGGGGGGGGGGCAGCGGTGCGCTCTTCTGAATAAGTGAAACTATAATGTAACACAGTACACTAAAATTAAAGATATTTGACCATCCGACACCTGCGGGGGGGTGGGGGGGTAGCCACAGCGCCACTGAGAGCAGATCTCCGAACGCGTGAAGTTCCTCCTTTTACTTCTTGAGTTTGAATGAATGGACACTTCCTGCTGTCAGAAGGCAGGAAACGTGGCCTTATATGGTGTTTTGAGGGGTGGAAATTATGTAAATTACCTTCCCGCGAGCACGCGCAGGTGAGTAGAACAGGTGGGATCCATCAACTTTAAGCAGCCCGTTTACACGCTTTTCCTGTGGATAGAAGACTTTGTTGGTTCTGACGTGGCATGTTCGTACGAACGCTTCGTACGAACAAAAGTAGGAGAAATTTAGGATAAAATACGAACATTTTCGTGCATGAGGGCCATTGTTCTCTCTCCTCCACCGTTCTGTCTCATCTCCTAACTCCCTGCCCTCTCACATGGTTTCCACAGAATTTTGCAACTCCCTGATGTCATATTTCAATGAAAAGATTATTTCAATTCATAAACACCTTGGACCAAATACTGCCCCCAGCATCCTCGTTGAACTCCCCCCTCCCTCCCTTTCTCTGTCTTCTCCCTCCCCTCTGCTGATGACATTGCTGACATTATCAGCAAGTCCAAGTCCTCATCCTGTCAACTTGACCCATTCCCCACAGTTCTTGTTAAATCCTGTCTCCCGTCTCTGCTCCCTATCATCACTAATATCATCCACTCCTCCCTAACCTCTGGCATTGTTCCCACAGCCTTCAAATCTGCTGCCATCACCCCCATCATCAAGAAACCAGGTCTTGACTTCACCAACTTCAGTAATCTTCGTCCGATCTCCAATCTGCCCTTCATCTCCAAGATCCTTGAAAAAACTGTTGCTAGTCAACTTCACTCTCACCTGTCCAACAACAACATTTATGAAGAGTTTCAATCTGGATTTCGCCCCCACCATAGCACCGAAACAGCCCTAGTAAAAATTACTAACAACCTCCTTCTTGCTGCTGACTCTGGTCTTCTGTCCATCCTCATTCTTCTGGATCTAAGCTCTGCCTTCGACACCATCTGTCATTCTATCCTCCTCAACAGACTAACCTCCATTGGCATCTCAGGTACCCCGTTAGACTGGTTCACCTCCTATCTCTCTGACCGCACTCAATTCATTCAGCTTAAATCCTTCCGTTCCCAGTCTTCCCCTGTCTCCACGGGTGTCCCCCAAGGCTCTGTCCTCGGACCCCTCCTCTTCATCATTTACCTCCTTCCTCTAGGCCACATCTTCCGCAAACACGGCATCCATTTCCACTGCTATGCTGATGACACGCAGCTCTACTTGTCATCAAAACCAAACTCCACCCACCCACCCTCCATCCTCACCGACTGTCTCAACGAGCTAAATCACTGGTTTTCTAACAATTTCCTTCAACTAAACAGCAACAAAACAGAAATCATTCTCGTCGGTACCAAAAACTCTATTTCAAAATCAGAACATCTTCTCGTCCCCCTTAACAACTCTCTGCTATCCCCCTCCCCTCAGGTCAAGAGCCTCGGTGTCATCCTCGACACCACTCTCTCCTTCACTTCACACATCAACAATATTACTCGGTCTGCCTATTTCCACCTCCGTAATATTAACCGTCTCCGTCCTTCTCTCACACCCCGCTCCACAGCCATCCTGGTGCACAGTCTTGTGACTTCCCGTATCGATTACTGCAACTCCCTTCTCTACGGCCTCCCCAACAAATCTCTCCACAAGTTACAGATGGTCCAGAACTCAGCTGCCCGTGTCATCACTCAAACCTCCTACTATAACCACATCACTCCTGTCCTGCAGCAGCTCCACTGGCTCCCGGTTAAATCACGCATCATCTTCAAAATTCTACTCCTCACGTTCAAAGCTATCCACAACCTTGCCCCTCCTTATCTATCTGACCTCCTACAAATCTCCATCCCATCACGCTCTCTCAGATCCTCCTCTTCACTACATCTCCATGTACCCTCTGCCCGCCTCTCCACCATGGGGAGCAGGGCCTTCACCTGCTCTGCCCCTCACCTCTGGAACGCTCTACCGCCAGACCTTCGAAACACCACCTCCCTTTCTCTGTTCAAGACTGCCCTGAAAACACATCTCTTTAGACTAGCTTATCATTAACTTTACTAAATGTATTTTTATCTTCCATTTTATATCCTTTATGTATTTTATATTTCAATTTGTCGCTGATAATGTTTGCTCTGTATTCACTGTGTTGGTTTGTTAAGTGTCCTTGGGTGTCATGAAAGGCGCTTTTAAATAAAATTATTATTATTATTATTATTATTATTACCCAACCAGAACAAACAAAACAAGAAATGATGGAAGAAATGAGGAGGGAAATGTATCCAGGTTGAAAATATGCAGATTTCATTAAAGAGGAGGTGAATCAGGAGCTCATAAACCCTCTATAATGATGATTAATGATTGAAACTTGATTGTCAAAGGAAAATTTTTCAGAGGATGAGACTAATAAAAACAAAAACAGATTTTTACATGAAAGAAACAATTCAAAGTGAGGGGAAGATGCAAAGAGAAGAATGGACTACAGGTGGCAGCAGAGGACACTGTCTGACAATAACCATTAAATCATAATTTAATTTAATAATTTACTTAGTTTAAACATGAAGCAAAGAACAAGAAAAAAATATATAATATGAAATATCTATATAAATAGCATCACCAGCTACATAATAAATTAAGTCAAATTAAAATAAAACTGCAAACCAGACGAGTCAAGAGATAATAAATAAACTGCAGGGGATAAATGCAGACGTGTCTCTCCTCGTTTATTCTTTAACAACAAGCCAAACAGAAATCTAATTTAAAGGTTTAATCTGTTTTATAAAAAAATGAACTGTTCGGAGCTGCAGCAGCAGAGAAGGCTTAATTTAAATATTTAAAGATTAGCGCATGCGCACCCCTCCCTCCCCCACATCCTCACCAGCAGCACTTTCCTCTCTGGTTCTTCACGTCTTCAGGCCAAATGACGCAGACATCAAGTTGATTAAATTTTATAAATTACAGGCAACACCAGATTTGCGCACGAGAACAGATCCCTGCTGTTCTTTAACACCCCTTATGATCGGAAGATTTGCTTCTTGTTATTTTGTTCTGTTTATCACAAAGATGAACGCAGTGACAATTAATTTAGTTTTTCTTACCAGAAGCTGCAACAGCGACAGCCATCAGAGCAGGAAGGAGGAGGAGAAGATGCTGCATGGTTGATGAAGCAACAGACTCACTGACAGTCTCACATCAGATCTTTGTCTGTGAGTCACACCCTGCTGCACTTGGCACAGTACTTTCGATTTCACGTTCAAGCATCACTTCCGGTTGTTCAGAGCAGCCACCTATCCTCTTTCTCTCCCAGAGAAGAAAAAAAAGTTAGACCTGAACCACCAAGAGGATTGTTATAAAAAGAAAAAAACTATACCAAAGGGAGGGTTTTTCAAGAACCAGCATTTAGACAGATGTTAAAAAAAACTGTAGTATATGTACAAAGCAGTGTACACAGTAGTACACATAGTACGCAGTAGTAATTCTTACAAGACAGACAAACATGGGGAAGCACAAGCTCATTCATGCTTGGAGGGTGTAGTTTGAGCTCTTCTTCTGCCCCACAAGAACTGAACAAGTTGAATGAATCAAACTTCACAGTTTTTATATAAAAAACTTTTTATTGTTTGCAGGTTCAATAGAGATGTCACAGATGACGCTTTAGTTACCACTGGCACATCAGCTGCACACTTAACAACACATACTTCAGCGAAAACTAATCAAGTCAACTTTTTGGCTTTCTTACATCACAGTTTAGCTAATGGTGGTTAATTACCTTTTGATTGTAATTATTTTCGACCAAAATTTATTTTTCATTATAGATGAGTATCTGTATAACGTATCACAGTTTGAGAACTCTGGCCACAAAGTACTAGTTCCTGATTTGGAAATTTGCAGACGTACCTTCCACTCAAACTGTAGCTGATCTGGGAACCGAACCCCCGACCTTTGAACTGCTCACCTTGAACTAAGTCCCTAAATGTGACCACGCTGACAAAATAACACTTCATCTGATCTCCAGTTAGTTTGTCATGTTTGTTTCAGTAAAACGACTTCATCATCGTCTTTATTTATACCTGAATGACGAAAACTTTAAGTAAAGGTGAATGTCTTAATCTGTATAAACATGGCTGGAATTAATTATCTGTGATAGAAAACAGAAGCACAGACAAAGAGAGGGCTCTTTAACTTTTGATTCAGGTCTAAATTTATTTTAAAACTCAGATTTTAGAATCAGAATAAGCTTTATTGCCATTGCACTGAGATACAATGAGAACATGTTCGTACACTCGTCCAAAAGATGGGCAGAGTGCACGAAGCTGCTACTATAAAAGCGCTGCCTTTCTTATTCTTCAGAATAATATTTTTGCTTGGATGAGAAAAGGTAAGAAAACATGAGGAGAGACAGTATAAAAAAAAAGATCTCGCACACCTTGTCCCAGACAGGGCACGATTTGAGGCATCAAAAAAACCTACAGTACATAAATAGATGTGATACATGTACATATAGGCCGGTGAAGACATTGAATTTTAAGGGAAAGTTGTAGCATAGTCCAGAGCCCCCTCTCTCAGCTATTGTCCAGATAAGAGGTGTTTGCTATCATCAGCTTGGTTGAGGTTCTGTCACATGTCCATGGCCTTGGGGAAGGGAGGGGTGAGGAGACAGACAAAGAACTGAAGGAATTTCAGTTTGGGTCTTCAAATGAGCCAGGCGTCTCTTGAAGCAAAGATGATTTATTGAAAAAGATACAGGTTAACAGAATAAGCAGACAGCAATTGATCTATATGCATACGATCGGATGATTCGTTGAACAGACCTTCTCGCTCGAAAAGTCCCCCAAGGAATGTCAGTTTGCTGCTCTGGTGCGAGATATCATAAAATGTTTTGAGCTCCTTATTGGTCAGGGGAGCTGCTATCAGTAGTTGCTAAGGCAACTGAGATTTATAGCGTGCCCAAGGTCTCTCTGGAATGACCTGCATCAGATTGTGTGTGCCTCTTTGTTTGAGCATAAGTTTTAGAAGAGTTTAGATTCAAGCTAGTTTCCTTCGACATTTATGTTTCACCTGTGGCACCTTTTGTATCATGAAGTGGCACATTCTGTGTCATGAACTAAGTGTGTTGCATAAACTAAGTGTATGTGTTTTATACTAAAGATGTACCTGTTATTTCAGCCAAATCCTGTGTCTGCTTTGCCCTTCTTCCCTGTGGGGGGAAGGGCACGTGTTGGCCTCAGAGTTGCTTCGAGCTGCAGGTCTGCTCAAACTGCACACCGGTAAGAACATGTGCACAGTACATTTAAGCATTGTATTAAAACCTTTGTGATTACATGAAACACAGTTATGAATGAGTATACCTTTGTGATTATATGGAACACAGTTATGAATGAGTATACCTTTGTGATTATATGAAACACAGTTATGAATGAGAATATAAGTTTAATCATATTACGTATATAATGATGATTTATCCTTCACACCCTCTCTCGACCGATCAAAAGATCGGTCGAAACCAACAGCTGAACTCCATGTGGGCCCCCTGAAGAGGACCTCAACCCCAACACCACACCAAAACAAACAAATCACCAAAAGCAAAATCAAGGTAAGGTAATAAAACTCCCAAAATCAACTAAGCCTAACCCAAAACCCCATCTGACCCCAA
Source organism: Garcialebias charrua (assembly GCA_038048925.1). NCBI lineage: Eukaryota > Metazoa > Chordata > Actinopteri > Cyprinodontiformes > Rivulidae > Garcialebias > Garcialebias charrua. The sequence goes on from JBBPBX010097837.1 coordinate 8,909, forward strand.
AACTAACCACTAAAACCAAAACAATGTAATTAATCAACCGCCAAACGTAACTAAATCTAACCAAACCTCATCCGACTCCAAAACCAACCACTAACCAAACACCAAAATGAAAATCACAATCTAAAATCTATACCAGCCTAATCTATGCTATGAAATCATAAAAGGATAAATGCAAACACCACCTTTACTCCATTGTCCTCCTAGGACTCCTCCAAAAACCAATCATCACCTCTACAGGTATTTGGTCTCAGCCAAATACATGTGACGTCCCTCATCTGGCACTGGACCGCGTCTGACCTGCATCATGGGAAACACTGTCCCACGATCATCCAGTTCCCTCGTAACAACCATCCTGGAGACCATCGCTCGTGCACAAGGCGTCACACACCCCATAAACACGCAAAATAGAACCAGAATAGCTAGCGGAAAAGCCAAGATCTTAAAGAACACCTGAGTCCATGATCCACTAGTGAACCAGGACAGCACATCCCACTGTCCAGCAGGTGCATCCGCTGCTTTCGCCTTCTGAAGCTCTCTCAGCTGTGTCAGGGCTGCGGTCACCCTGGCTTGTGGGTCAGAGCTAGTCTCGTCAGGAATGTAAGTACAACAGGTATTTCTACCTATTATTTCGCACACTCCCCCTTTCGACGCTGTCAATAAATCCAAAATCAACCTGTTTTGCAAAACCATAATTCTGAGGGCAGTTAACTCAGCCGAGATGCCCTCAAACGCCTTAATCGTGGAATTAATAAACACACCATAACGGTAATCTAACGTCTCCAAACGCAACATCAGCTTACCCACACCTGCCCATGGAAAAAGAGAAAGTATGACTTTCTCACCTGTTGTCCAATGTTTAAACTCCTATGGGACATCTGAGCCCCAGATGGAGTCATGAGGTTTGAGAACAATTGCTCTCTTCTCACGAACATAATGAGACCCATTGCTGACTGAGGCCATGAATGAGTCATCAGTCACCGCCACAGGTGCGCACAGTCCGGTCCAGTTCGCAGGTAATGACAACAACACAGCGTGACCACACAACCAAGCCAAATCCTCCACAGGAAACGTCCCATTCACTCCAGGAACACCCACGTGAATGTTCCCAGGGTGGTACACCGCCTGGCAGCTCTTTGTTGGCAGTGAGCCAACCACCACCTGATGTGAGTCTTGGTGATGCACTCGGTGTACACAAACGGGAACTGTTCACCAGGTGTCCACTCCACATACTGGCTCAGCACCACCACCGGGTCAGACTGTGTCAGCTCGTACCTTCTAGCCACACACCTCTCTGGTTGTTTGATGAATCCCCTGGAACTGTACTGTAAAAAACAAAAAGACAACTTGCGTTCTAAAGGCTTCACACGCAAGGGCAGGTGGGATGCAGTGACAGGAAGCTTTGTGCATACATAACATTCAGAACTATGGCGCCCCCTGGCTAAAAACTGAGCATACTTATACCAGCTGTTCATCTGGAAGCTGTGAGACAAGTTGAGAGTCAACTGATCGATATCCTGAATCTGAGACCATGCCCTAAGTCTGGGGACCTCTCTCCTGACCTTTATAGGCTCCTCTGCGCGACACCTCTGCAGACCTGGTATAACACAAAGAGATTCCAGCAATAAAACAATCAGAATCATGAGCAACATCATCACACTTCCAGCCAGCAAAATTCTGTTATGCCCATCCGCCATGCTGAACTCCTCGTGACCCTCTCAAACTGTAGCACAAACACGGTGTAAAAACAGCAACCTGTGAGCACTGAAATGTAACACACTTCAAAACAGAAGTTGAAATTGACCCACTTCTCAGTAAAAATGAGCCGACCTGAAAAAGTGAACACACAAAAGATACTTTGGTGCAGAAAGTCCAAACACCCAAACACATGCACAGTTTATCAAAATCTTCTTCTTGTAATTTATAATTATTATTATTTTTTTTTCTTTTAATCTTTATTATTCAGGAATCACTGGAACCGCACCTGTAAAAGAATACAGTTGTATACTGCACGGATCGCCCTCTCATTAAAAGCTTAAAACCAGAAATAATGAATCGATCAAAAACCCATAATACTTTATGATGTTAACACTGAAATATAAATGTAACTCCAAACCCTTGAAAGGTTGATGTGTTGTTCTGTTGTAACCTAATTTTAGAATAGAAGTAAATTCAATTGATAAAAGTTAAAAGTTAAAAGTTAAAATGTAGCATCAAATAGTTATCAGCTAACTTAAATCTAATATAAGAATCAGTAATAAAATGCGACCCTAATTTAATATTAGAGGTGAAATCTAATATCTAAACCTAAGTGTGTGATCTTTAAAATGTGATTTAAGATTTAAAGCATGAAATATTGCTGATTTAACACTGCAAAATAGAAACACATGTAAAGTTTAAAACACTGTGTCAGTCTTTTCTGAATCGATTTGACCCTCCGCTTTTTGTTCTGTTTAGATTTTCGTGGAAAGCTGTTTTTCTTCAGAGGCTACCACCCTTTTTCTTGGGCTGCAGATTTGCTGATGATTAATGCCAGGTGGGTTGTGTTCAATACCCCGTTCCCCTGGCGTGCAAACACTGCCCCTAACCCAAAAGTGAATGGTAGACCCCCTCTTTTATGCTCCTCTTGATGTGGCCTGCCTTGTTGAGTTTCAATCATGCAACTGGCTATTCTCTCTCTTTCTCTCAGGGCAACAAGGTGGACAGGCCTGGCACCAGGGGGAACTGTTTCCCTATCGTTCTGGTGTCCTTGCAAACACAAGCACAAAGATGCTCTCCAGGAAGACAGGTGTTTTCAGGTGACAGGTGTTTTCAGGAAGCTCCACCACTCGAACCAGAACACCACGTGAACAGATGACTTCCACGGCAGAGGAAGTGAAACGATGAAAAGATGTGACCCACACCTTCCTCGAACCCGATCTCAAGGATGAAGATGCAGGACCGCCCACCGCTCTTGTGGACCACTCCCTCCCGGTGCAAAGCCGACCCCCTTCAGCTGTGCAACTCCGATAAAGCTGCCTCGACCTGGTGTGATGACCTTTGAGGTTCCTCAGCTGGCGTGCACTGGCTCAGATGGTACCACGTAGAGCCTTTATCACGGAGACGTACTACGTGAGATGTGCGCTCAACCACCTTGAACGGGCCTGTCCAGCGTGGCTCCGCCCACTTCCGTCTCGTGACCCTCAGAAGCACCCAAGGTGTCAACGGGCATTCAGGCCTTTCTTCCTGAGGGGTGCTGGACTCAGGGATCTGTAGATGGAAACTGGACAAAAGACCTGTTAGTGTTTCCATGTAACTCTCATGTGACATTTTCACAGTTTCTTCAGAGGGCCATCCAACGTTTTGTTGTGGCCCTGGAAATGCCCTCCCCGTGGTTAACTCATAAGGAGTGAAACCTGTACCCCGGTTCACAGAGGCTCTGACCGCCATAAGGGCTATGGGCAGGGCTTCTAGCCAATTAATTTTTGTCTGTGCACAGATTTTAGCCAATTTTTCTTTCAGATTTCTGTTCAAACGTTCGACCTTGCCCTGTGACTGGGGGTGATAGACAGAACCAAATAAGTGTTTCAGGCCTAAAGCCTTTTCAACCATCTGCAGATCTGCATTTTTGAAATGTGTACCATTATCTGACCTGATTTTTGAAGGAAAACCATGAGTTGGAATGTAATGATTGATTAAACATTTTATGACCGTTTTCCTGTCTTCTTTTTTTGCTGGCCACGCCTCTGGCCATCCGGTGAACGCATCGACGCAAACCAGTAAGTATCTGAATCCCTTTACCGGCTCGATCATGTCCGTGTAATCAATAATTATCTCATAACCGGGTGTCATCTCGGTCGGAAATTTGCCGTGTTCACGCGGTTTCATCGATGGTTTTGAATTA